>VYZT01022494.1:0-21301 GCA_013400735.1 Pomatostomus ruficeps
TTTTTTTTCCTTAGTTGTTAGTAACTGAGCTATGTATTCATGCTTTTTGCTTCCATTCCAGGAAACAAATCCAATCTTCTCTGTCTGCTGCAGAGTTATTCTTAGCTGGCTTTGATATTTCTATCAGCTAGGAGAGCATAACAATGTTATCATGGTTACAAATTCCAAAGATTTTACATAAGCTCTTGAGTGCCTTTAAAAAAAAAGAAATAAAAGGCTTTATTGATTACACTGTTTGTGTTTCATTAGCCAAAGCAGCTAGGAAAAACAGTCTGAAGAAGAATTTTTTAAAAAAAGCAGTTTGATGAGTTTCATGGAGCACACGCTCCATGTTTTTCAGAGCACCATGGACAAAGAGATTGACAGGTTGGAGGCTGGAAAACACCAAGCCAATGAATTGTTTAAATCCTGCTTGTCTGCATACAGCCTGTCTTCCTAATTTGATTTTTTTTATCAGCTGAAACAATTAGACACCCCCTAATTAAAGCAGAGCAGGACAATGGTGGGTGCAGTGCTTGGAGGATGGTCTGGGTGGGAAAGGAGCAGAGCACAGGGCAGAATTCCCCCTGGCTGACCCGCCGGGGGCTCAGGGCCAGGTCCTCTGCTGGGATCTCTCCAGTGGAGCAGGGAATTTGGGGGAGCATTTACCCACTCCAGGGGCAAGCTGCAGCCTCTCCCACAGCTGCCTCAAAAGGAATGCACCGCGAGGTAAAGAAAGCAATCAGTGAAATTAAATTGGAAACAACCCCGTGCAGTGCTGGGGCACTGGTGGACAGCTGTTATTTCCCTAAGGATGAGGATACCAAACAGGGGCAGCGGGGAACAGGAGGGATTCAGCCTGGCTGAACAAGAGGAGGAGAACGGGATTGCCAGGACACACCAGGGCTGCTCCTTCCCCCCAGCACCGAGTGCTGGCAATCAGCATCTCACAGCGGCCTTAGAATCCAGAACAATTACACCTTTGATTGCAGCAATTAACATTTCTGCACTTACTACTGCAATTTGAGAGGAAGAACCTCTTACAGGCCAAGGAGACTCCGCTGTAAGAATGAACCTGGTGAGGAGAGCGTAGATGAACAGGCCAAAATTGATCCATAAAACATATTTTTGTTTTTCCAGGGTAGCCAAATGTTAAGAAACTGCAATAACTAAAAATCCCCCCCCTTGTTTTTAGCAATGCATATGTGGATTTCCATGCACCTGGACCAGTATTGATGAGATGGGCTCCAAAGAATCATCATAAAAGATAGGAGGAAAAACAGAAAAAAAAAAGTAATGCAAGGACTAAGGAGTTCTAGCTCTTCAGACATATCCCTGAGGCTGTAATTGCTGTTTTCAGAGCTGCCCTCCGCAGAGTTAAAACTGGGGCTAATCCCACTTTGCATCTTCTCTTAGAAACTGGGACCATGGAACAAACTCCATGGTATCCAATTTTCCAAGAAGCCAGGAGATATTTTGTTGGAACAGAGAGAACAGGGGATCTGTAAGATAGGCTGAAATGATTTTGAGAAAATAGGCAGATTACTTGGAAGAAGCAAGGTTGAAAAATACATCTGGGGAAACCTAATTAGGAAACAAAAAGTAATCTGAAAGTAATGTTTATTTAATGAGGAAAGAAGACAAAAAATGATGCTAAACTTGTCCAGACACTGGACAAACTATGGCTATGTCCATGCTGCATTTCCTTAGCAAATGCCTGAATTTGATGAAATAAATGTAATGTCTTGAGCAACACAGAAAACAGCAGCTCATGGATCACCCATCCATGTCAATGCCCACCTTATGAACGTGTGCCATGGTCTCACAGCCCTGCTTTTTCACTGGAGGGTGCTTTGAATGCAACAGGGCATACGATCCAATCAGCATTTTATCAATACTTCACCAATTTCATAAATACTTCACAAATTTCATAAATACTTAGATGCTGCCCAAACCAGAGGTCAGCTTGGTCAGTGGAATTCATGAGAGTAGCTGGCAAAACTCCCTTTCACTTCCTAGAAAGCAGTGGGAGTTGAGGTCTATTGGGTAAGAGCGAAATTATCTTAATTTTACTCTTCTGTGAATAGAAAAATACCAAAATTAAACATCTCAGACTTCACAGAGATGAAATTCCCACAGGACGGCCCATCCAGTTAATTTAGTTCAGGACTGCAGGCTGAGCTACAAAGGCACAACTGAACAACAGCTGCACCTACCGAGGATAACAATGGCAGTAAGAAAGGAGGAAAATAAAGAGAAAATTCAGATTCAAGGGAAGAAGGACAGGAGAGACAAATAACCCGATTAATTTGTGCATTTCATTTCTGTGTAAATCACCTCGAGCTATTTTCCCCTTTGCTTTGTGATCCTGAGATGCCACACACCTGACTCAATTTTGAAGTTAAAAACCAGGGAAAGAAAGAGCCGCATAATCAGTGTTTTGACAAGTTTCCTTTTAACTCCAAACTCTTGTTTTCAGATGCTAACAACACAAAGCCTCAGTGCTCAAAGCCCACTCGGCTGATCTGAAAAGCAGTTCTACATTCCCACCTCATCCAGCACGACTGTTAAAATATTTAATGCTGTATTTGTCATGCAGACAAAAAAAGACCAAGATGTATTTACTAAGGAGTGAATGTTCTTGTTGGAGTTACTGAACTTGCCAATTTTTGATGGCAGGAACAAAGAATGAAGCAAATCCAAAAGTATTTCTGGACCAACTTTAGAGATCCTGCCTGACCTATGCAGAGGACAAAAGGAGTGTTTTTCAAGTAGTTTTGCTGATTTCATCTGCTGCACGGTATTTCCCATATAAAAATATTGTTTTGAGCATTTCAGGGACATAAGGACTCCCTGCATATAAAGGAAACCTCCATCCTCCATAAAAGAAAGATGATGTGTGGGTTACATTATGGATGTGTGGCTATCCATTGCAAGAGGATGAAAAACCCAAAAAAACCCAACTCAATCTCCTAACTTCCTTTCCGAGTAAACCTCAGACAGAAAGTGAAGCAAATGGATGCCCAATAAATGGGAAGAATGACATTTTGATGCCCAAATGTGGCCATTAGGACCACAGGTTTTCAGTTATTGACTTGGTGAAGAGAGTGAAAAACATCAAAACAAGTTGGGGTTTTTTTCAGTCTTTTTCAGTGCTGACAGACAGGTTTGCCAGAATCCAACTCTTCCCTGCTTCTGCTGATAGCACTGCTGTAGTTCCACAAAAAAGTATGGCTTCAGCCACAATCTCCTTTCCCAGAATGATTGTCCTTTTTCCTGAAGATTTGAAGGGAAGTGGTTGGTGCTGTCCTGTTCCCTGCAGAACAAGGGCTCCTCTCCCATCAGCTGAGCAGAGTCCCACTCCTGAAGGAGCTGGGGGCAGGAATCACTGCAGGCAGTGCTTGGATTCACTGCTCATCTCAAGACCACCCTCCTCTCAGGGCAAAGGGAAGAAATTCCTCTCTTTCCTCTACAGCAAGAAATCCTAACAAGGATTTAAGAGTCAGATCGCACAACTTTGTTCCCATACACACAGTTCAGTGGGGTTTCAACAGAAGAGATCTTGTAAGAGAGTGAGTTATACAGAAGCAGTGGAAGAAAACAAAGCTGAAATTATTCAGAATCATTTCCTTCTCAGAAAGAAGGTTCTGAATGGTTCTTAGAACTATTTTTTTCTCCTAAGAATAATTTACTTCTTATTGATATTTATTTTGAGAGCTGGGGAGGAATCTTTCTCTCTGGAGTTCTTTACATCAGGTCCATATCCTCAGTCAGCTCTTGGAAATGTGCACCTGACTCTGCATGGCTGTAGTAGTTTATCCTCTGTCAGGATGAGAAGGCAATAAACCACTGCAAAACACTCAAAGCCTTGTGGCTGATGTACACAGCATATGGAATACACCTTGAAATTTAATGATACAAACCCAGTTTTAATCTCAGAGGAAGACTGGATTGGTCAGTGTGTTGGACCTGATGGAGAGAGACCAGCCAGCTCAGCTAATGCTCTCTGCTTCTTTTTTTGTGCTATAAATACATATTGCTCCAAAAACGAGCCTGACAAGAGCAGAGGCTCCTCTGCACCTCTGAGAGTCCCCAGTGTTTCAGCTTTTTGGACAGCCACAGTCCACAACGAGCAGCTGCCTGTTGATGCAAACCCTCGCGCTGGAAAAACAGGTGATAATGAATTCTTGAAGCATATGCAAGCATTAAGCAACCACTCCGTGAACTGTCAGCAGCTGTTTCACCAGCCCTGCCCTGCCTGCCTGCCGCAGGTATTTATTTAAGGAATGACACCCGCCCTGATACGAAACACATGCACAGACTGAGGCACTGCCCAGGGTCCCTCCTGGCTCCTGAGCCAGCCCATGGCAGCAATTTGTTTGGGAATTTCAAGGCTGCCCCCTGTGAAGCTTCCCACCCCATAAAGGAAAGCAAACAACAAAGAAAGGACCTCAAGAGAAATAACAGGGTATAATTTCCTTGTCATTTTACAGACAGATCCTTTAAGAGGAAGTCATACAGCTCTCCTGGTTTCCAACACTTCTAATATTTCTCTAATGTACATTCTGCTCACACAATCAGATCACATCCAGCCTCCATCCCAGACTCACTCACAGCGGGAAGAGCTCCCCCACATTCTCACCACAGCTGAAACATTTCAGGTATTTTCATTTACAATGTGGTTTTATCACCTCAGATTTGGAGGGATGTGGCACTGGAACATTTTCCCTCATTGGTCAGTTAGTGCCATCTATGTTTTTGGGATTGCTGAGGAAGATTCCCTCTCTGCAGACCATTCCATGGTATTGTCTGCTATAGTTTAGCTTTTCCTTGTGCCCCTGGGCTCTGCTGTTGTCTCAGCCATCGCTGCCTCCTCTGATACAGAAAAGAGAGGGACAGTGTGCAAGAAAGTTGCTGAGGCTGCAGAGGAAGCAGTGACACAACTAGATAAAGGGAAATCACCTGTTCTGAGATCATAATTATCCTGAACTATCTGCACATAAAACTAGGAATTCAAACAGCAAAGTAGAAGCTCATAAAAAAAAGGAAAAGTCTTAACTTTATCAAAGCAGTTACTGCTAGGTTTGGAAAATAAAAAGAAATAAAACCAAAAAAGCAACTCTGAGGCTCCACAAGTCCCAGCTCAGAAGAATTCACATCTGAAACAACTCCGTGTCATTAGAAACACTGAATAACACGGTGATCAAAGGCGCTGTCAGTGCAATCGCATTGTACGGGAGGATAAGAGGGAGGCCCAGACAACGAGCTGTGAGTAATTGGGTTACTCCGGAGGCTTGTTTTTAAACACTGCACTCCTCCATGGCAGTGCTGCAGGTCTCAGTTAACTGGGTCACCAAAACTGAGGCAAAAGTCTCCTAACTCAAGGCTAGGAGGTGCGATTTGTGTGCCTGACTCCAGGCTACGAGGTGTGAACGCTGGGAAGCGTAAGGAAATGCACACAGGTGAGGACAGGCATCTGGCCCAGCAGATGGAACAGCTCAGAACTGCTCCTCAGCTTTTAGGACCTCTCTGTCCCTACAAATATTATTTTTTCCCCACGTAATCCACGTTTAGAAGGAACACATATTTAAGATAAATTTAAGAACAGAGTAAGTGACATTGCCCTCCCGAACCGCCCAGACAACGGGCACCTGCCTGGGAAATTGCACCCCTCTCCAGCCCCGGGCTCCTGCCAAGCATTTCACGTAGTAATTCAAAGTAAATACCTTTCAGTGGGTAATCCTGCCACAGCCACGGCTTGGAGTTCACTGAGGTCAGGGTTCTTAGGCTCGGTTAATGCAGGCGGTTCTGGCTTCCCTGTGGCATCCTGGAGGGAGCTGTCGTGCTCTGAATCCATCTCGCTTGGCTGATTTTCAGCAGCAGCGAGACCTGCACGTGCAGAATGCTCACCCTGCTCCATCACAGGGAGGGCTGGAGAGTGGTGTTGGTACAGGTCTGCCTGCTGCTCCTCAGTGCTGGTGTTTATAGCCGAGTCTCCCTCAGCAGTGGCTAACATCCTCGCAGTACCAGTTTCAGGGATGTCTCCACTCTTTTCCTTACCTGTCCTTGCCGTGCTCAACACTGTGTCACCGTTCTCTTGCACATCTCCCTCAGTCACGCTGCCAGACTCTAGTTCACAGGCAGTTTGCAAGCAATCATCCTGGCTTACTTCAGTTTTTAAGTAATCTATTAACCCATGCACGCTCCCTTTCTTTTCTCGCTGTGCATCTTGAGAGTTTTGTGGTATTTCCAAGCATTTCCTATTTACTGTTTCTTCCTGTGTCACCTGCATGTCGCTCTGAGACCTAATGTCGTGCACAAAATTGCTGTGAGCGTGTGCATCCTGATTTTCCTCAGGTGATACACTGAAACTGTCTGGCAATTTTTCGTGGTTGTAAGATCCTCCCGGGACAAGAGTGGAAGCTGCCATGTCAGAGATGCTCCTGGCAATGTCCGAATCGCCGTACTCACTTTTCTCCTGTTCATTTGGCTCAGGGTCGTGGCACTGTGCAGCTGGAAGACTCACATCCTCTTCAGAGGAAGCTGGTGCTGCACGACACTCTGTAATTAAGTTATTTCCCTCGGTGGCAGCAGCAGCATCTTCCACGTCCCCGCTCCGTGCGTCGCCTGCAGAGATAACAGCTCCGGCGGGCTGCTGCTGGCTGCCGGAGCACGCAGGGAAGTTCTCAGCTGCTGCCCCATCAAACGGAGCTGGTCCTTGCTGCTTTATCTCTAAGCTGATTAGCGATTCAGGATGGGCGCCACCAGCACACACGCCTTCCTCTGCTTCCATCTCTCCGGCTTTGCCTGGCTCCTGCAGCTTCTCCGGAGCGCATTCAGCACACGGAGCGCCATCCGAGCTGGGGACCACTTCAACAGAGCCAGCGGGCTGCCTGCTGCCCTCAGTGTCCTGGAGCCTGGCTGGTGGCAGCTCTGCCCCTGGGTTTTCTTGCTGCAGAGATTTGCCCTGGGCAGCTTTGCGGGAAGGCTCAGGAGCTAAGGACAGCTCTCGTCCCTCTGCTTCTGAGGCGCCCTCGGGAGCTCCTTCGCCCGCCTTGTTTGATTCTGAAAAGTTCTCAGTACCACAGAGTTCTGCTGTGTCCTTGGCCACCGGGCTCTGCTTGAAGCCTGCATGGTTTTCAGACAAGAGTTGGGGTAATTCAGTGCTCAGCGTGCTGTGGACAGTTTTTTTAAAAATCTGGCTAATGTGCTCCCTGAAGTCTGGGATGCTGGAGCCAATGTCCAGAGAGCTGCAAGTCAGAGCCTCATGCTCCCTTCCAGAGTTCTCTGCAGACTGTTGGGAAACACTGATGTCTGCCCTGCTTATGTTATTATTCTCTTTTGAAAGCTCTTCCATTTTTTCTGAATTCCCAGGTTTCTCTAAGATCTTACTGTACTTGTCATCTACGCAGATATTGGTTGCAATTTCCTCATTACAGCCTTCTTGCGATGATGAAAGGCTCAGAAGCTTCCCTTCTGGAGTAGGGAGTGCTAACAGAGACTCTGCTGAACTGTCACTTTGCTGTTCTTTGAAGTTTAGCTCGCTTTTTGTTTTTTTGGATTTAATTGCAGAGATCTCTTTTTTCAGCTTCTCAGAATTGAACTGTGATAAGTTTCCAGTTCTCTGCCCTATATTCAAAGTCTCTGTCAGGGCACAACTTCTGTCTCCATCACCCTGAAAACTTTGGCCTGGACAGTCTTTTTCACTCACACAAACATTCCCTGCAGAGCTGTTTTCTGAATTTGCTGTTTTACCTGTGCTTTCCCCGAGTGAAGGACCTGAGGGTGCTGACACCTGAGGATCTGCAGGACCCTGCAAATCAGAGTTACCCTCTAAGGTGTTTTGGGATGCTACAGCTTCCAGCTCATAATTTAGTGATTCCCCCCCAGTACCCTTGTCCATGTTGTTTCCAGGTTGCTGGCTGGGATGGCTGAGTGCAGAGGTCTGGGTAGACGGGGCTGTAAAATCTGCTTGACAATACCCAGGCTGCTCTGTTGCATTTTGGATGCAGCTGGATTTATGTGAGTTATCAGTGGGAGTTACTTCCCTGTGTGCCTGCAAAGGTGAAGGAGGTCCTTGTGCCCCTGGACTTGTATCAGGCTTTGTATTGCTTGTTTCTGTGACAGAAGCACTGTCCTCACAACTCATCTCCGTGTTTCCCTCTTTCCAGATGATTCCCCCATCAGCAGCCAGACTATTTTCTGAGCTTTTTGCCATTAATGGCATTTTCCTTTGAGTTTCTGGACGAGATATTTGGGGATCATTTTTCTCAGAATTATCAGAAGAATGTGCTATTTCTGTATCACTTGGCAGAGCCTGCGATATGTTAGTGGCACTCACTGAATCCTGTGTCCCTGGGAGAGTGTTTGTAGCAGCAGCAGCACAGCTTTCACCAGGATTATCCTCTCTCCTGCACACGCTGCCTGGCTGCTCGTTCCTTTCAGGCTCTTTACAAAATGTGTCTCCCTGACGTGCTGCTTCACGCTGCCTCGCTGAGATCAAAGAATCATCACCTTGCTTGGGCCTGCTTGAGTTTTGCTTACCGCAGCACTTTTCTCCTGCCTCGAGATTGGTTTTGTTTTGCTCATTGCAACCTTGCAAATTGAGCACGGCCACACCAGGAGTGTTTTGCCCGCGTTTGCTGCCGCTCACACCCTCAGCACTGCTGTCACCCTGTTCCTCTGGCCTGTCAGAGCCACACTGGGGCGGTGCTGGGCCTGGCACAGGAGGTTGTTTAGCGGGGTTGTTTGAAGTGCCCAGAGGTGTTTGGGGTGTGTTGCTGTGGTTATCTCCTTCCAGTGGCCGCTCAGGCTGTGGTGCCCTTCCTTCCTGCTCCTGATCATCTGCTCCCCTGGCCGCTCTCAGGCTGCTTTGGGGCTCCTGTGGTTCAAGTGCTGTGTTTGAACTCCAGCCCCTGTCGGCAGCGATGGAGAGCGACTGCTCCGTTTGCTCTGTGTGGGGAGGAGCAGTGGGAACCCCTGCATTTGCCTGCAGCTCTGGGACACTGCACTCCAGGACCTCCGAGGAGCTGCACGTGTCCCTCTCAGAGGGGCAGTTGTTTGCAGGGTCGTGGCTGTCACCCCTTCCCCCCATGTGAGCCTGGTGATCAGTAAGTCCTGAAGTGCTGACTGCCGTTTTGGGGGGTTCTGACTGAGCCATCTGCATATTTCTGTGACTTTCTGCTGCCACTTGCTCCAGCTGAGCTTGCACATCCAATTTGCGTTCACTTTTCCCAGCCAAATCTTTGTCTTCCACGGAACTTTTCACTGCAGTTTGCTGCTTCTCTTGTTGAATGCCCTCATTTTGGTTTCCATCCCCAGCAGTGCCATGTGCAGCTGCAGGTTTCTGCTCTGGATCTCTGCAAGGTGCTTCAGGGGTGAGACTGTTCTGTTCTGTGGCTTCCAGAGCCTGTGAGGCCTCCCAAGCTTGTCCCACAGTCCCTGCCAACTCATTTAAGCCCTGGAGATGGAGTTTTAATTTGGGCATTTTTGCACTTTCTCCTGACTTGCTGGAGCTCTCAGGCTTTTCTTGACCCTCAGCTTTGCGTTCAGATTCCAACACAGCTTCGCTAGCAAAAGCCTTTTCCCAGGACTCCTCCTGCTTACTCTGCTCAATGTTATTGTTCCCAGGGTGGAGGGACAGTGAACTGTGTTCACCTCCTAAACAAACCTTTTCAGTCCTGGTACAGCCTGACTGGTCTGGAGTTCTGCCTTCTGCCTCGGAGTTAAAGCAGTCAGAGCTCCGTGGGCATTCCTCCCTTGCCAGCTGTGGAGGAGCCACGAGCTTGTTCTCCAGCCCGTCTGGGGCAGCTGCTTTCTCTGTGCTCATTTGTTGTCCAGGTTCACAACCAGGAGACTGGGAATTGCCTTGGGGTGATTTAAAGTCACTGTCTGAATTCAGAGGCTTTCCCCCACCTTCTCTCCCCAGGTCACCTGTTGCAGTGTTTTCACAAAGACTGGATTTTTCAGGACCGTGTTCCACGTGGGTATTTTCCACGTCCTGGTGGTGGCTAACGGAGCTCAGTAGTTGTCTTCCTGCCTCACTTGAGCCCTCAGGTGATTCACTGGTTTCTGACACTTGTGCATCCTCTGTTCTGATTCCATTCTTTCTTCCTGCTACATCCGCCCCCGTTTCTTTTTGATACAGCTCTGTGGATGTGCTCAAAGAAGTCCTTAATGCATATTCTTCCAGTAATAATCTTTTATCTATCAGTGAATTTTCCTTGGTGGGACTGATAATGCTTTCTGTTTCAGAAAGTGTGGTGCTTTCTCTAGACACATCATCAGCTTTTATAATTTCATTGCTATTGGCTTCTTTGGGGCTTTCAGTTGTGACAGCTGATTTTTCTTCCTCTCTCTCAAATGATAAAGGCACACTGAAATGCTCGGCACTAACAAGCTCTTCCTCCTTTTGAAGCTCTCTTTGAAAAGGGGGTTTGTTGTTTTCAGAGGCTGTTTTCACTGCTTCACTCCTCAGTGGATCTTGAGAACCATTTCCAGGCACATATTCCCTCGAAGGCTCTTCAGGCTTTGGTACCAGGAAGAGATTTGGGGGGCTAGAAGGCAACTCTAACATTAACGTACAGGGCTCTGATTGCTTCCTTTTGCCTCCAGATAGAGCTGGATTTGCCTCATTCCCTTTAGCTGTGGTTTCAGCCCCCATCTGTGGATTACAGACTTCCCTGATCTCAGTGAAGCCCTGAGCATTCACAATTGCTCCAAATTTTTCGCTGTCTGAGCCTCCTGTTGCTGGATAATTTGGGATTAAGGTTTCCTTTTTCATTAGCAGACCCTCTCCACCATCTGTGTTCTGTCTACCTTGCTGCATTGCTGCCTGCAGCTGACCTACTTCCCAAACTCCTCGCTCCTGCTCGGCCTCCTGAGCAGTAAAATAATCTCCTGCTGCTTTACCCTGGGGGAACGTGCTGGCAGGTGGCTTCCTCATGCCACCCAGCTGCTCCTCCTGCCGGGGTGATCCCGATTCACTCGAACCCATTTGTGTGGCTCCCCGCATTGCTGTGATTGCTGCCTCAGGGCTGGGCTCCAGGCGTGCCATTCCGGGCTCATTCTCGCCGGTTTTGGTAGCGGAGGGAGCAATATTGTCCATAGTCTGGGCATGTGCTACTCCCACTTCTTTGTCACTCTCTGGACCCGGTGCTGGCTGTGCTCTGTGACAGTCCCAGGTGTGTGATTTGGGTTCCGTGGCACAGCCTGCCAGAGGCACTGAGACAGGCAGGCTTCCACCCCTGGCTTCAGCAGAGTGCTTTAAGAAATCAGAGTCTGTTTGTCCTCCTTGCTCCTGTCCTGTCCCCTCTGAAGACACCGTGCTGGAATTGGGGTTGGATTGCTCTTCAGCACTGTGGCTACTGATGCCTTCTTTACCGATGCTGCCAACAATGGAAACGTTTATTTGTTTCATGTCAATAAAGAAGCAAAGAACAAGAAGCAAAGAATAAAACCGTTCTGTGCCGCTGATGTTTCAAAGCCATGCAGTGCATGCACTGAGCAGCTGCTGATCTGCTTGCAGGAGTTAAACCATCAGACACAGTGATTTAAATGCTCATTGCTCTGCCAAGTGTGTTCCCAGCCTTACCTGAGAGCCACCGTGCCCATGGCATGCATTTTAACCATTCCAAAATCTTAGATAAGTGTGGGGAGAGGGCACACGCATCTGACAGACTGAAGGAGCAACTGGGGGAAAACGGGAAAAAATCATACTGGGAAAACCCACGGCACCTCAAAGAAAGGCTTTTTGTTCCTGCCTCTAAGAGACCGCTTTGCCAAAGCTGCACAGTAAGTGCTGTTATCTGGCTGCGCTCGAGTGTGTAGCAGAAGATTAAGAAGGGCCCATCTGCTGAATGTTTTCTCCAACTAATCAGCACAGTTGATTCTCACCAGAAGGTCAAAGGGCTCACCCTGCCGAGCGCGGGGTGCTGCTGTACCACGGTCCACACCCGATGAGGTCATTTAATTGCAGTGTCTGATTTCAGTGCATCTAAGCTGTAACCCTTGGCGTGATCTCTTTCTCCACCCATTAAAGATGAGATAGAAAAAAATGGACTCAGAGATGACTAACTGCCAGAAGGAGAAGTTGTTTTAAATATTTTTCACTGTGCGGACCTCAGTTTTCCACGCTGAGGTTTGTAGGCGATGAAAGAAGTTAGCCTTGTTCTCTCACTCACCTTCCATGCCTGGGCATGGGAACATGGAGAGAAATATGTGTTTGAAACTGAATGTGGGATTGTGCAGAGGAGCAAGGGGCCGGGTTTGCTTGACGTGAAATAAGAAATCCCAAACAAAGCAGGGCACAGGTAACAAACACACTGCCCAGTGCTGGGTGGGCAGGGCAGAGCTGCACAGGGAGGATCAGAGCCCATCGCTGCAGCTTGGCCTCAGCTTAGCAGGGACAGGTTACATTTCAGAGACTCCAAGTCCCCTTTAGAAAAGATGCTTAAAACACCTTCTGTGAGGCCGAGCATAGATTGGATTTTCAGTAATCTCCAGAAATCTGAGAAGCCTCTCTCTGCCTCCCTGCCCAGGTTTTACACACAAAATGCTCGATGGGGAAGTGAGTCAGTGACCGGCTCTGGGGTCGCTGCAGGTGAGGTTGGTGTCCATACACACCCAGCCTCTTGGGCTGTGCTAACACACACAAAATGCACTTCCAGGTGGGGCCAAGCCCCCTCCTTACACTGAGAACTGCCCAACAGACAATTTCTTTAGGGTCAGCTGCACCTAGAGCTGAACACGAGTTTGTCTTAGGTCCTAAAAACCTTCTTCAGAGTCATTGCAGTGGAAAATAAACGAGGCTTTAAAGAGCCATTGGAATTTGCCTGTAGTAAGGCTAAGCCTCAAATCTAAGGTAAAATATCTATAACTTACAATTCACATATAATTTAAACAAATCTCAGCAATGCTTGGCATCAGTTTGAACACTTAATTCATAACACCAATACATTTTATTTAAACTTTCAGAAAATAGTTTTGCCCAGAGAGATTTTTCTTTCCCTAGCACACTGAAAACACTTATCCATACAAAATTTACTGACCCTGGGAATACCAGAGATGGCAATACAGTGTTTGGATTCTGCTGGATCACTGACAGCACGGGGCGGGACAGGACCTGAGCAAACAGCAGGGAGATGCCAGGAGGCTCTCCCTGAGCAAAGAACACACTTTATTATTGACATTAATTTTGCACTCAGGGAAGCTTAATTAGAAGTGGGGGGGACAGAAACCACAACACGGAGCTGAGGAGGGGGTGGAGAAGTGGGAGTCAATTGTTATTGCGGCTTTTTGCTGTGCTGCAGGTCTATCTTCTTCCCGACTAAATTGCTCATTAGCAGCTTTGTGCCCAGGGTTCTTCACCCTGGAAGCGAGCTCCTGTCAGAGATACGGTGATCAGCAGGAGAACAAAACCCAGTAGAGGTTGATGGGGGGAAGCCCCTCTAACCTCCGTGGAACTGAGCACTGGAAAAAGTAGAAAACACCATCTACAGTTACAATTCCTGCTTGTTATTTATCTTTAATCGCCGATTGTTTACTTATCATTAATCCCATCTGTCAACAGAGCTGGAAAATGCACAGTAGTAAATCTGGGATGGAAATTATAATGTTCACTATAAAGAACATTCACCATCATATATTTGCATTTTTCAGATTTCATCTGACTGAATTTTCTCTTAGACTTTTACACATGACTTCTTTGTTACATTAGACTTCTCTTTGCAGCTATTAAATATGAAACAGTTCCAAACGTGTCTGAAGTGGTTAAATATTCTTGACTGCGATTTCTAAACCCATGAACCCATCTACTGCCATGCTGGTAGCAACTTTGTCAAGAGCCATCGTAAGAAACTTGTGCTTTAGCAGGTTCAGGGGAGATGACAATCCTGTGAATCAAGTTCAGCATTATGAATCGATCAAAACAATTTTTCTGGTATTCAATAACGCTGGAAAGTTGTTCATTTTACTCAGGAGCAGATGAAGGAATTGGGACAAGTCTGTAATTAATGTATGCTGAGCAGAATGAAGTGACAGTGCTGGCACAGGCGGTGACAGCGAGTTAAACGATCACTTTTAGAGAGGAGCAGCACAAATTCATTATCTGTGCTGCTGCAGCTCGCCCCAATGTTTTATTCAGGACATAACAGAACTGAAAGGTTTGAGTTTTCAACCAGACTGACCAGTTTGGATATCTTTATTTATGTTTCTGCCTCTGATGGAACTAACAGGGAAAACTATCCTGGCAACACATCCTGCATCGTCCTTTTCATTATTTACAATCTCGCTTCTCTGTCTGCAAGACACGCTGAGGTTAGACAAACATCTGCTGGGAACGCCTTAAGCACAGCTGATCCTGCTTTAGGGCAGAAGGATGGACTGGATGACCTCCTAAGGTCACACCTAGTCCCATTATCTTCCACTCTTTTTAAAGGGAATAACACCACTGGGAAATTACACCACATGCTGAGGATAATTCCCCTGAGTAAAACCCCATCTACACTAAATCAATAATTACTTACAAGGAACGTGTATTTTTAGACAACCCATTTAATACAATCAACATAAAGCTATGACCCTAAAAGTTGGTATTTTTAAGCACAGGAAAAGAAAGAATGTTCTCTTTTGTGGGCAATCTGACCTATCTCAATATTATTAAGGGGAAAATTCATTCTCATTTAAAACAAAACATGCGAATGACAAAGCATGATGGAAGAACATTTGAGTTCCTCATAGTTCATGTAGAGTTTAGGGCAGAAAAAGTCCTTTTGCTTATAAATAATTGCTGCATGTGAGTGGTGATGTTAAAAAAAGAAAATGCAGTCAGGCAAAGATGTAGGTGCATCTATAGCTTGAAATATCTGCCCCACTGCATTCAAGAGTTGCCAAAGGGAACTCTTCCCTCATCATAGAAGTTAAGAATTTGCAATTTCAAGGCCCTGACATACTGACCATATGAATATTGTACTTCCAGTTACAACATCAAATAACGACAAATTAAATCTTTATATGCCTAAAGTGTTTGCTTTGCATAAAAAATTATTGACAATTTTTGGAAGCGTATTGACAATTTAGCAATTAATTTTTAATACCTGCAGTTAACCTCCTCCACCATCAGAAGATATTGTGGCAATTCTGAATTATTCTGGAAAAAATTTAGGAGTCCTGCCCCGTTACTAAGCTCTTTTTTCGGAGAGCACTGCCTGGTCTGTGTTTAGGGTGTGAAGCTATAAAGGATGTTAAGAAATCGATGGCTTTTGGTGCACATCCCATAAATAATTCCAGATTAAGAGCCATACCCCATCTCCCAGCCATTAACACTTGAAGTCACAGCTTCCATTAGTCTGTTTTGTCAGCCACAGCAAAGGCAAAGGGCTGGGACATAAAACCAGCAGCAGCCAGACAAAATCTCTGGCATTTAGCGTTTACTATCTGAGTGGGAGTGTGTGTGGAGGGGAGGGGGTCACAGATGCCCAAATATGATAAGTGTACTTGATAAACAACAAGAAAGGAAGATAGCACAACAGAAAATCGTAGATAATTTTAAATTTCCATTTCTAATTCCTTTGCTCTCTTTCTAAAACACGCAGAAGGTGTTGAGAGGACAAGCAGCCCTCCCAGCCCAGTCACACTTGTGAGGGAAAAACACCAAGTGCCGAAGCCTCTGGATCGCAGAGGTCACATACGGTTGCCATCCACGCTGCTGTAACTCCGAGCCCGAGTGATCACGTTCCCAGGAGCCTGAAATCCGAGCATGAATTTAGCACCGAGGGGAACAAATGCACAGCCAGCCCCGCAGCCACAGCACGTGGATGGATTGCTGCCTCTCAAGGGTTTCTGTTCTCTTTCCTCTGACTCGGGAGAGATCAGTGCCCACGTTTGGAGTTTAAGCGTTTGGACACAGTGTGCTGGAGGACTGGAGTTAAGGAATCCCGCACTTTAATCTGTCCCTAAGAGGTATTGAAAGTTAATGAGGAACGTGGAATTCATTTCCATATTCCCTTTCAAAACCAAACCAAACCAAACCAAGTGACAGTTTTAGAGACAGCAGCATTCACTGTTTGAACTTTCCAGTGTAAACAAACACATGAGAAATCCATCATGGCTAAAGGGCTGCTAACAGCAGCCAGGCTCCCCCACCCTCGCTGTGCATCTAAGCTTTCAGGAAGAAGGGAAGCAGGAATAATGATCTCTACGATCCTCTGGGGAGCCGTCCTCCCCTTCTCCCCCACCCGCGGTCACTTTTCTCCTCCTTGTTCCATACACAGAACAAAACGCGGGCCCTGCAGTATTTTAAGTATGACCAAACGAAATTATTCCAACATTAACGAGGGAAGCTGCACTACTGCTGCAGCAAGCATGTTCACATCTCCAGTTCCAGATCCAGGAGCGGCTCCTTGTCTCCATCGGAGATACCCGGAGCATCCCACAGGATGTGTGGCAGCTTTGTCACCCCATAGTGACAAAGATGGGTCCCACAGGATCTGTGCTCTGCTCTCTGGGTGGGAGAGCAGCCAAGGTCATCCACAAAGAGAGCTTAATGCCCTGAACTGTTCCTGGGTGTGTATCTTTTAAGTTGAAGCTTCTGCTTCCTCCTAAACCTGCTGGAAGTGCCTCTGGGGTAGAGCTGTCCAGCTGAGGATTGCCCGGGCTGTGCACCAGGAGCGAGGCTTGGTTACACCTCACAGCAACACCGCTGCACAGCCCGAGGCACCCCAACTGTCCTGGCTCCTCAGCATCTTTATCCCATCGGGAAAGTTCACAGATTAATTACTGCCAATCTTATTTTCAGCGCACGGGACTAGCGAGAAACAGGTAAGAAAAAACTGGACTGAAACAAGATTATCCTAAAGTCAGAGCCGCAGACATTTCGAGTTCCAAAAGACAAGAATTTAAAAGCCACCGAAACAACTTGTGAGAATTCGTGGAGGATAGAAGCGAGCCACCCAGAGGAAACGCGGTAATTTTCCACCCGGAGATCCTCCACCCGAGGGTGGCAGGTCACACGCTCCGAAGGCTCTCAGAGTTCACTCCGGGGTGGAAAAGACGCGTTCAAAGCAGCACAGGGGAGTGAGTTAAAAATAAACAGCTGGAATGTGGGACTTCAAAGATTTTCCGTTTATTGTCTTTGTTTCTATTTTGGCAGGATGGAACTTTAAAGACACCCAAAGCAGGCATGTGCCAGCAGTTTCAGGAGTAGGGCTGAGTAACGAGGAATTGCCTGAGCTCCCGCCCATCCAGTAAATTTCCTGAACCAAGAATCCTGTGAATCCTTTCAAGCTGACTCATCCGTGTAACATTCATCTCCCACGAGTCGGGATTTTGCACGCTGCAGAGCAAAGCTGTTTCAGCCAGCTTGAATAGAAATCTGAGTGTTCCAGGCACTCACATTTTGAAAAGGAACCCCTACAGAACTGCTCCTTTGCATTCTGGAACAAAACGTTTTTAAAAACGCAAATTAGTTACGGAATAGGATAAAGTTACTATGCTAATGTTAAAAAAAAAAAAAAAATAATAAAAAAAAGCAGGACTGCACTTGCTGCAGGCAAACCACAAATATTCTTGGCCAAGATAAGAGTCTGCACGGTACCAGGTGGATGCTGGTACAAATTCTGTTATGGTGAAGTTCCACAAACATCTCCAGTTTGCAGGAATGTTTGTCGTGATAGATCTACTGTAAATATCAGCACTCAGCTACACTCATAATTTCCTCTCTTTTCCCCCTTCCCATAATATAACCTGCATACTGATAAGAACAGCAGAAAATTCCTGTTTTGCTGTCACAAATCGGAATGCATCATTTTTTAAAGTAGATTACTAGTTTATAATAAAATTTATGTTTTCTTCTGTAGGGCAGTGTGGTTACACACAAACAATACAATGATTATGCACAATACCATCAAGAGAAACTAAACCTAGAGGATACATGTGGGATTTGTTAACTGAAATAACAAATAAACAAAATGCACATCTAAATATCTCACCCTGTCCAATTTTACATCATTACTCCAAAATCTGATTTTTTCTAGCTACTGGGAATGACATCTGTGGTTTTCTTCAGAAGACGTGAGAAATTCATCCAGGACAAAGCTGTTTCATGAACAGACCTGGTGCTCCACAGTGGAGTGATGCTGGATTTCACCAGCCATGCATCTCTAGGAAAGAACTGCAACCTTTCATCACTTTAAACTTCATGCCTAAATATCTTTATCACTGTAAATTGACTTAGCAGTCTTAATCTTGCTCAGACTCTATTATTTCCAGTAAGTAATTAAGATGTGTTAGTGGCAGTCAGAAGAAATAGAATTAATAGCAAATATCCTCCTGTGTGAGTACTGATGTGCAAGAGCTCCACAGCACAGCCAAACTGCCCCTTGCAGAAAATAAACTGCTCTTTTTTCCTAAATCCCTTTAGATGATGTCATGTGTCTGAATTTCCCTGAAATATCCCCAGTGGGGTCAATTATGCTCTTATTTAATACCTAAATTAGGACTTCAACCGGCACAAACTGTTGCGTAATAACAATAATTTTAAAATAGTCTAGACAGCACTGGAACAGAATAGAATAGAATGGAATAGAATAGAATAGAATAGAATAGAATAGAATAGAATAGAATAGAAT
Source organism: Pomatostomus ruficeps (assembly GCA_013400735.1). NCBI lineage: Eukaryota > Metazoa > Chordata > Aves > Passeriformes > Timaliidae > Pomatostomus > Pomatostomus ruficeps. The sequence goes on from VYZT01022494.1 coordinate 18,606, forward strand.
AGAATAGAATAGAATAGAATAGGAATGGAACGGAACGGAATGGAATGGAATAGAACAGAATAGAAATTACAGGATATTGGAAGGGACCCACTATGATCCAACTGCCTGAGCACTTCAGGGCTGACCAGAGGTTAAAACAAAGACTCTTCAGTGTTGCTCTGTCTCAGATGAGTTTATTAGTGCAAGCAAAAAGCATGGAAAGTTTGGGTCAAGGGTTACGACAACAGCTGGAGCCTGGTTTGCAGTTGTGCACTAAGACAAGAGAGTCAGTTGGGTGAAGAGTGAGTGGTCTGGTGGTGTCAGGTTATTTTCAGGGCTGCATCATCGTCATCACCATCATCACCATCATCCATCAGGATGACAGATCTTGAAAGATCAGTTACACAAAAATAAAACCAACTCACACCCCCAGCTGTGAACAGCTTCAGGGCCTCGCTGCTGCTCACAGGAAGGAAATTCATGTCTTACCTTGAAGCCGAGGGGGATATGCTCCCAGCCAGTGGCACTGCAGCAGCCAGAGGATCTGAGATGTCCTGGCCTCCAGACTTTCCTGGGTTATTTTTCTGAGGGCTCCTTTTTAAATTGTGGCCATTACCAGGAGGTTGGCCTAATTCTGAGTCTTGTGGAGTGTTCTAGAATGAGAAAAGAGAACAATTTAAACAGTGCTGCTGTTTTGGATGATACATAAGTTTTGTTCTGCCCATGGACAGACAACTTCTGAGCTGGATTTCACTACTTTGATGGAACTTGCAGGTTCTAAAGCCAAGGCATTTTCTTTCTTAGTGACAGGAAAGCAGAAGGAAGTGTTTGAGCCAAAAATAAGTATTAGCAAAAGTAATGGGAGAGAAGAATGGAACAATTGTTCTAAAGCAGCCAGGGCCTTCACTGCCCCAAGGAGGGTATCATCTTCTCTTTTCCAAGCCTGGGAAAAGCTTCCTTGCTAAGCAAGGTTAAAGTGAGAAAGGATGGAAAAAGGCTACAGACTTGGACACCCATAATATGAGCAGTGCATTTGGAGTTAAGGTGGAGGTAAAACCAACATCATTCAAGATCCAGCACTTGAATCCGAGTCCAGATTCCTTCCTTCCCACTTCAACAAGGCTCAGAAAGCCCCTGAGCTGGAACAGAGGGCTTGATTTTCTACCAGGCTGCCCCTCTCTGATAACAGCTACAGGAAATGCTGCAGTTTCTGTTGTGACAGCTAGAAATGCTCTCACACAGCTGTGGCTGTGCTGCATCACCCCTTCCCAAAGGGAAATGATTACCTGGGATCTTCATCTCTGGACATAGGCCTTTACAGGAGTGGATATTTCTGTTTTGTTTTGTTTTTGTTGCAAATTATTGGTTTTGCTGCAGGGAGGAAGAGCATCCTGTGCAAGCATCAGGGTTACACCAGGTAGTGGCACTTTCCTACTGATTTTTTTTTGGAGGAAGTATCTTTAAAAGGTGAAGAAGAACTGGGAAGGGCTGTCCTGAACAGTAGCTGAGGATGTTCTTTGAGCATAGCAAAGGAACTGGAGTAATGGAGAGAAACAATCAAGTGAAAAGCGAAAAAAGTCTGAATGAGGGCCTTTTTCAAATCCTCTGGCACACGAAGCAATAGTTCAAAAGAAGGAAAGCTGCTTCATCAAATCACCCTTAATGTAAAGTCACCGTTGTTTTAACTCTTAATTGTAGCTGTAAAAGGCCTAAGGCACACTTAACCTAAAGACACATAAATGTATTTACTGATGGCAGAACCACTGCAGGGTAACACCAGAGATTAAAAGCACAGTACACAATTCCAACTCATCTCTTGGGGTTTTTGACGCTCTGTTTTAATGTTTATTTTGTTCTAGCAGTAGTCAATAAATTGCAGAGAGCTGTTGCTCAGAGAATTTCCCTGCTCTGTGTGAACGCGGTGTTGCTCCCACACAGCCAAAAGCTCCTGGAGCTCGGAGCCAGGAAGGAGACACCCAGTGGACAAGCAAAGCCCGTGGAATGAGCAACTGGAAAGGTCAGGGCTTACTGGAAATACAAAAAGACTTCCTTTATACTTAAGGCAAATTTGATTAACTCTCATATCCTCTGCCTCTCCCCGGAGAAACCCCTTCACTCCGGCTTTGTTTGCAGGAGTCTCCTTTATCTCCCCACTTTCCGCTGGGACAGACCGAGGGCTCTTGGCTTCATGATTGTGGAGCACTTACCCAGCATGTGCTGACATCTGGCATTTAGAGTATTTATCCAAGCATATATGTTGGCTGCAAACCCAGAGTTTATGGGAAAAAAATACTAGAACATCCAGAATTATACAAGGAAATTTGTTTCTTCCAGCCAGAAAAAAAAATAATAGTTCTGAGTTAGCTTGCAGGGCTCTGTTTTGCTTTTGGTGCAGCATTTTGGGCAGCCCTGATTTTGTTTGCATGAGAAATCTGGGAGGAGAGTTTATTTCAGCATGCAAATATGTGTGCAGAGAGAAAGAGCTATGGAAAAATTAATTATTAAATTAATTATCAGGAAAAACCCAACTAGTGGCTGCTAAACTCCCACCAAACCAGGAGAGGCAGCCACAGTGCCCTGCTCTTACTTAGTCTATGTATCCTGTCTATCTTTGGAGGTAAAAGTGTGTCAGACACAGAGCGGGGCCACAAACAAATGCCTCACAGTGGCAGCCAAATAAAAAATCATTTTCAGACCCCTTGCAGACAGAAATTACT
>VYZT01022507.1:323-17148 GCA_013400735.1 Pomatostomus ruficeps
CGTGTGCTTAAGCACCTTCTTAAAAGTCAGCCTGTGGCTCAGGGCATTAACTGCAGGCGGCAGTGCAACACGATCTGCTGGAAATTGTAAATTCAGTGATACAGATTTGTGTGGACTTTTGTGTGCCTCCTCACTGCTACTAGGTAATAAGACATTAACATTTCAGTTGGCAGGGGGAGTTTTTGGTGTGATCCTGTGTTTAACCACCATTAAGACAGAGGTGTAAAATTTTTTAAGTTACATGAGAAATACTGGAATACCACCTAGAGATAGTGGTGTGGTCAGAAGGTCTTGCAGTAATGTTGGATGGTTTTCTTCATTTTGTTGATGTTAGAGCATAAACTAGTCTGAATATAATTTTTTCTTTCTTTTCTACAAATATTCCAGTGGAATTATTTTTAGCGCCAAAGGGATATTTCTGTAAGACCTTGTCATAAGCCATGTTTTTGCATTTTTCTTGTTTTCCTGCCAATCTGTAACTTCCCTGTCTTTATAACACTTGGAAAACTTTCTGCATATTTATGTCAGTTTCTGTGTCAGCTGATGTTGAAATCAGTTTCAAAACCACAGCCAGAACCTTTATTTACCCAAATATTTAGCTTTCAGTTTAGACTGAGCACATCTGAATTAAAGTAGCCCAACAGATCAACTACTTTCTGTCTCCTCTGACATGTGACTGGCTGTGTGGATACTCTCAGCTTGCCCTAAATATTATGAAGGGAGGGAAAGATGCATGTAAAGGTCAATACTGTGGTTTACTTGAAGGATAGTAGTTTATTATAAACTGCTGTGACTCAATTGTTTTTGATACTCTGTTTATCATTTCTCAGCTAAAAGATACTAGGGAAGCTTCTGATCTCTCCAGCAGTTAGAAGAGGCAGGGCTCACTAGCTTTTATTTTCACGAAGCAACATGGGCTATAAACTGCTTGCATGAAGCATGCTATTTGCTATGTGTCTGCAGAAGACAAGTGTTTTGATCCCATCTTCAAGTAATAGTGTAGTGCACATAACTTCTAAATCATGAGCCTTATTTTTAGATTAAATCTTTTCAGCTGGATTTTTTTTTTTTTTTTTGCTTTAAAACAACAGGTATTGTTACAATACATGAGTATAACATAGGAAGTATTCCGTTTCTTTCAATGATTTTGTTGCTGGATGTAGAGACACAGCACTAGCATCTAGCAAGCAAACACATTCCTGTGGTGTTTTCAAAAGCATACGAGAAACCGTCTGTTTTCATAGGAAAACAACTGCTACCAAGCATATGCTTTCTGAGATAGAGTGACACTTATTAAAAGGGCAAAGTAGGACCACGGCTTGTCTTCTAAGTTGAATAAAGCTGGCAATAACTGTCCCTTTCAATGTGCAGTGGCGCTGCGTGTAGATATTGCCATGTAGAGTTGTAACTGCAGGGAGGGAGAGCGATTAACGTCTACAGTCTACAGCTTGGAAGAGACAATATAAATCTCTGTCCTGCTTTGAGCTGTGAATGCCTCTGTAGGAGTTATAGTAACAGACAAATTAGCATAATGTAATTGGCTGGCAAGGTCAGCCCCTCTCCAGGAGCATTAGCAATGTTTACTGTAAGAAGAGACAGACCAAGTATTGTAGGGTAGTATATTGTCTGTCCTTTTTGAAGGAAGAATAATCATTTTGGGCTCCCTATATCACAGACTTTGCCATATCTTATTAAAATTCAGACTATCATATTTCTGCCTTAAAGCAAATAATCTAATAGAACAACAAAGTATATTCTCTACTATCACACAAATCTTTATTCTTTTATTTCTTGCTTTGAACCTCCATGAGTTTACTTTTTTTTTTCTTTCTCCATTGAATAGCTTTTCTCTGGAATCTAAACCTGCATATGCATCCCTGTCAATACCTAATAAATCTTGTTGAGAGAATTAAAATTTCTGGTCTTATTACATGGGGTACAATTTGTAAATCCAGGCAAACTTAGCAGCTTTCTTGTTAGGCTCTTTGAAAACGTGAAACTCCGGGCAAAATTCTGGGCTAGGTTTAGCAATCCAGACTCACTGGATTCAGCTTTGCAAATCCTTTCACAGATGTAGGTGAGACATGTGAGATGATGTGTTTTGAACGAGACCTTCCACTGAGTCACAAACAGCTCTGGCTTTTCAGCCCTTGGTCTCAAATATGAAGATTTGTAGCAAGCATTTCAAATGAGTTCAAGCATTCATACAGGGGTCACATTGCCTTTTCTTATATAATCAACAGGAATGGTGAAGGTTGTGATATTTAACAGCTATCTTCAGCTTAAGCCTTTAAAATACTGTCTGTGTAAGGGAGTTGCCACTGTAATTTTCCTAGACAACTGGCAGAAAGGCTGAAACATACACAGAATCACCTTCTGAGCACTATCTTACTGGAAAACCTATTTCCTTTTGCTTAGATGATGTGATCCAATGGATTTCCAGAGCACTGTCCATTCCGTTGTCTCTTGGTGCTGAAGAAAAACCAGACAGGAGTTCCTGGACTCTGCAGTAGCTATTTTTTGAGTCTTGTGTATTAAAACTGTAAGTTAGGTGGTGTGATTAGTTTAAAATGACCAGTGTTCAAGGGTTGAAGGGTAATATTGCTCTTCTTTCATGCTGATGCCCCGGAGCTGGCCGCTCTTGAGAACAGGATTGTAGTGCTACTTGTGCCAGGCCGGTACCCCTGACCCCTTCCTCTGTCCTTCAGCTTTCAGGTATCACATTGCTTAGGTTGTAAACATCCCACTGACAGCCACTGTGTAGGCAAAAGCTGCTGTGCGGAGGAGAGCGCTCAGAATTAACAGTTCTCCATGTGCATCTAGATTGTTGCTCAAGGATGCCTGCCTGCCCTGTTTCATTCATGGCTTAGCTACAACTCCTGCCTGAATTATGTTTTGCCTCCTTGAATGAAGTTATCTCTCTGGCTGGGTCACAGCAGTATACAGGAGGACCAATTATTTATTCCTTAGGAAAAGGAGCATTGTGGTTCCTCAGATGGAGTGAGAACTTCACCAAAGCATTTCAGAAGCATGTGGTACTCTAAAGGCACGGTATGTAATTTCCCCAGGATGGCTCCACACTACATTTAATTAGTGTGACTGGAAGCATGTACATCTGGATGATTGTCTGGTAGCATTATCCAATATAGTGCAGCTTGTTTGTTTTTCTCTCAATTTCCTTCAGTCAGAAAAGAAGCTAAGCCAAACACATCCTGCTTTTACAACTGAGCATTCACCCCCTTCACCACTACCACCACTACCATATAACCCCAGTAAGATTTTTAGCCTGACTCTTCTGAAATGGCTCACAATTTTTAGTGCCCATATTTGGATGTACAGCCAGGAATCCTTTAATTGGATACAATTTTCTGCAGACGATGAGCTTCCCTTTTCTGAAGAACAGATCCTGCAATGCTATGTGGTCTTTCTGGACTTGAGTATGCAGTCGTTATTCTTTTTTACTGATTTACACGTCTTTCTCTCATGTTTCCATCTACCAAATAACTGTTCTTTTGTCTTGCAATTCTTCTAATGGTATTAATCATACAACTACTTTCTGTATTGGTTAAATCATTGATTATAATTTATTGTCATTTTTGTGAGTTTGAAATGCATGCTACTTTAAAGTTCCGTGGAGTTCTCTTACAAAAAACCCTTCTTCTGTTCTGTCACAGCTGTGTTACATTGCCTTCCTAGGTATACTGTGTTGTCTCTAAAAGCTATTCCCTTCTTGTCACTTCCAAGCACTGTGCAATTGTTGAAGGTCTTTGTCCTGTTTTACATGTAAGGCAGAAGAACGTGAAGTAATTTGATCTAAGTCATGCAGTAAATCTGTAGCAGTGCAAGGAAAAGGATGGATGTGCAGTGCCCAGTGTACCTGACCTGCAGAATATCTTTGGAGCCCAAGGAGTTATATTTCTGATCTTCTTCGCCGTCCCTGTCCTGGGAAGTTGTATGTCCAAGCTCTATACCAGCTTACTTACTTGTTCTTTTTCCCATTAACAATAGCTTTTCTTCCAGAGATCTCGATCTCTCTTTAAGACCAAGTCACATGCCTTCATCAGTGGACAGTCAACTCTGTTTCTTGCAGAAGGTCCACTATTGGTCTATCTTCCTTCCAAGCATGTTTATTCTCCTAGTCTTACTATTTTTTTTCCTGCCTGTCTGCCACTTGCTGAAACCAAGGCAGAGGTGGACAAGGGCAGCTTCTCCTTAACCAGACTGCTTACCAGCTTTGAGGATTGAGAGGGCACTTTCTTGTAATGTCTGTTCATCTGTAGCCCTTGTTGTACTCAGTAGAAGTGAACTTCCTTTAGCAAGAAGTGTATTTAACTTTTTTTGCCTTCTGTGTAGACAGTCTGTTTGCCCTTCTAAACCTTAACTTTTTAAACTCTTATGGCTACAAAGATTATTAATTTTTGTCTGAATGCTTCCAAATCATGTACCTACTTCTATTTAAGTTCTTTCAGTTCAAGATCTAAACTAAACTAGCTCTCCTCTGCTAATGAATCAACCTAAAATCAACTGAAGCGATTGTGGATCCTGTAAAACTGTATGATTGCCTTTGTGATTATTTCCCAGGAGACCTGGTGAATTAACTTGATCCTCACTTAAAGTCTTGATGTTCCTTTTACGCTTTTCACCTATCAATATTATTTTCCCACCAGCTCACTTAAAAACCCACTTCACTGGTTAAACCTGTGGTTCCTTGTATTGCACAAATGGTTTGTCTGGGTGCTTTTTGAGACCACCACTAGCCTTGACTCCTGGATCTTTCCCAGCCTTTTGTTTGAGTGCCCATGTAGTACTACTCTGCCTGGCCCAACACAGCTGGCACCGTGGGTTGGGGGTAAAAGAATATTTAGGAGATGCATTTTATTACCAGGGTAGCAGCATTTCCACTTGACTTCTTAGCGGAAAAGTTAAGCCTGCTGGTTTTCTGCTTGAAACTGCCTGAATGGAAAATCACTGGCTGTTTTGTTGCTACCATCTTTGCTCTCTTTACCAACTGCTCTGTCTAAAAAAAATGTTCTGGTCATTGAATACAGTCAACAGCCAGTGCTGTAACTCATGCATGATGCCAATAACTTATGCCAGTGAAATCAATGATGAGAATTTCAAAGAAGCTGTAAATAAAATATAACAAATTTAAATGCCAAAGTGCTGTCTCTGTGAATTTGCTATTAACAGATTATAAATGGTTTGCATAATGTTGAAAAGGCTGGTGCCTTCAGTTAACAGTATCAAAGGCTTGTTTAAAGCAATTCCTGGAGGATTGCCGTTCTCCCCCCTGCCCCCAGCTTTCTGTTTCATGATGGATAAAAACAAAACTCCTTACAATGAAGAAAGGAAAGCCAGGTTTTCAACTACCCTCTGACTGGCCTCCAGAACTGGCAGCTGCTTTTAGATGTCTAATTGCTTGTCCTGCAAAAGTTGCCATGCACCTACTTTAAGAAGGTTCTTTGAGTACCCACTTAGTATGTGCACTCTGTCTGATTTACAGAAATTAAATGATAGTGCTGGAAAAAACTCAAGCAGAGCTTATTCTGTTTCTTTGAATTTTTATCTATTTATTTAAACTTTTCTGGTCTTCTGAACTCATAGATAAGTACTAGATGCCGGGAAACAGTGCAAAATAATGGACAAGGCACTGGACTGGGAGAAAAGAGCCCTTGCATTGAGTCCTGATATTTGGCTGAACAAATCACTTTCTCTCTTTCTTCTTTCCTCCTTCCTTGTTTTGTCTCTGGACTCTGAGGCTTGTGGGCAAGTGTTGTCCATCAATGTGTCTATACAGATTTTAGCACAATAAGGCCTTGATTTCAACTAAGGCCTTTAGGAATTACACCTAGTAAGTATCCTGGCAAATTTCTTTTCTTCTTTTCATGTTTCTTACCAGCCCTTCTCCATTTGAAATGCATGGCGAGCTCCCTTGTTTACAGCAATCTAATGAGACCATAATTCTGTCCCTAAGATAACATTACAGATATAAGCCAGTTTTTTCTTAGACAAAGTTCTATGGAGAATGTATTTTCTTATAAACATGCTTTTTATAAAAGGGTTTGTTGTTTTGTATTTATTGGTGTTCCATCTGCTCTAGAGAATACGTTTGAGAAAAACTAGCTCCAGCATGGCATATAATGTTTCATTAGCAGGCATAACCTTGTTTATTTGCTTTTTAAAATTGTATTTAGAAAAGGAAATCAGTTTGCACCATTGACATGCTGCCAGGTTCCTGTTTATAAATGTCACAATAGGCAACTTAGAAGAAATGAAATAGTCAGTTTATGGCTTTTGCATAAAGAATGAGAGAACTGGGTAGAGCCAGGCAGCCAGTTGTTCTCCCCCTATTTTTTAGCCTCCCAATTAGCAGGACTTAATGTGGTGTTAGCAGTGCAAAACACCCTGAGTGACCCAAACTGGGCTTTGCACACTTAGTGTTCCTGATGTTTAGTTGAACAGAAGAAGCTCTTTGTGCTATGTTGCTTTAGTGGCTATCTTGTACAACTAATTGTGCATGAAACAAGCAACCCTGAGGAAAAATGGGAAATATCTGTAGGAAAATTCAAGACATAAGCATGCAATCTGATGTCATCTTTTCCCATAGAGAAGCTATTTCCTTTCAAACTCTGGTGAGACCGATCTTCCGAAGCTTCCTTCTCCTTTAAAATATGTTCCTTTATATCACTTTTTCTTCCCTTTGCTCTAGTAAATAGTTTATCATTGGTACCTCTGGTATACACCATATATTACTTACTGTGTGTGTAAAGAAGGCTTCATGTGTTACAAACATAGTCTGGAGAGACATGCTGTAAAGGGCACGAGAAGGGTAGTGGGGGAAGAGGGGAGGGAATTGTGGAAGACAAGGGTCATCTTTCAGTATTCATTTCTACTGATAATTAGAGGGCACCACTGAATGACTGTAATTAGATCATGTCAAAAAAATTAAGATAAAAGACCAAAAATTCCAAGTATCCTGCATTTTGTTCATAGTATCAGAGGAGCCAGAGCATTTCCTTAAACCAGTAGCCAAAGTGGAGGCCAGGCAGGGAGGCTTCCCTTGCCCATGGGAGAAGTTCAGGAGCTTTTGCCCGTGAAGGTGCGAAGAAGGCACCGGAGGAGGCGTCGGTGCTCCCTGGGTGCCTGAGGGGCAGAGGAGAGGCTGGCCTGCAGCACGAACAGCATTACAGAGATTTTGTGCAGGGCTGTCACCCTCCAGGCAGCGGCCTTAAGGGGATTAGTAGTGCTTAAATGGGCCCTTTGGACTTGGAGTTGCAGTGGTGACTGCTAGAGCCTTGAGATGGCTTATACCTGGCTTAGCACTTCATATGTCTGTCCTGTGTCTCGTGCCATGCTGCTTAGCAGTGCCTTGTAGTTTGCTGGAGATTAGCTGATGAGGTTTGCATCACTCAGTGTATCTCAGAAAGCCTTTCTGATAACATAGGAGCAGCTATTGAAAGAAAACAGGATAAAAAGATTATTTATGAGGGGTTTTTTTTTGGTCGTGTTTTGTTTTTGTTTTGTACCTCTTGAGGAGCAGCCAGCATGCTTATGTTTCAGAATAATCCATCCTAACTTAAAGCAACAAGGAAGTTTCTCTGCATGTTCCAACAAAGATATTTAGGATAAAATTTTGCAAAGCTTCTGCCAGCCCCGCTACACAAATCTGATCTATTATTTAACAGTAATTGTCTAAGGCTCCAAACACTGAAGACATTTTGAAAAAAGGACAGGGGTTGCTGAGATTCATAGATACCTTTAGAAATGTTATCTTTTTTTGTCAATAAATTCTAGTCACGGTGCTCCAAAGCAGTATTTGGGTGGCAGTTAAACTCTGGTCTGTGAACTGCTGGTGGTCGCAAAGCTGTGGTAAGTCATCTGCATCTGGTCTGTGGAACCATCTTGCCTTAATTACACAATTTATGATAAGAGCACAGAGTGCTCTGTGTGAAATTCAGAGGGTTGACAGAGGTCTGTGATCCAAAAAATTGGAAACCAGTGGCTGAGACTGATAAGTACAGATTCAAAGCTTTATGATTTCAGTGAGAGCAATGTTTCCCTTCTTTCCCCATCTGCCTATCATTACTTGTCATTCTTGAGTAAGGAGTTCACTTTTTCTTTACATTTTTACCCCTTTGGAGATCAGGTTGATAACATTTGACTGAGCAGCCGTGCCTGGGGTTCAAGAAGTCAGATATACCCATACTGCTCCTGGCCTTTCAGTCTCCAGTGTGGTGTGGATAGCTGGCTGGGTCCAGTTCAGGGGGAGACTTTGGATGGGGGGCTTGGGGGCAGGGAAGAGTCTTTCCCCATTCTGGGATATATCATGCCTGCTGTTTCTTGTAATATGCCATTTTTATCAGGTAGCTGTTAAGTGAGCATTTGCCTTTCTTTGAAATGTTTGGAGGAATAGATCCTTTGGCATCAGTTCTGTATTTTTATGTGTCAGCCTCATTCAGTGACTTCATACCTCTTGCTAAGTAGGGGAGTTAAATGCATTTCAGCGGTCTGCAATAAGATCTTTGTAGTGCTTTGTCCTTATGCTTAAGGTTGCTGCACAGCATTTTTCAGCAGTTCCTTTCTGTGTCCTTTTTTTCTGCTTTAGTGCTTTCCCTCATTCAAGCTCTACAGATGTTACAGTTTAAAAAAAAGGAGGAAAAGGTATTGCATTTCAGTCTCCAGCAAGTTTACACTCTCCCATCTCTTGTATAATGGAACTTTTTCCCTTTTTTTTTTGTTGTTAATTTAAATCTTGATAGACTTTTTTCCCCATAAACCTTCAATTGCATTAGTAACATGATTCATTTTTTAATCTCTGTTTTCTTCCCTAGTTCCTCATCTGTGTTTACTGGCCTTGAGTAGCCGCTAAGCTTAGTTCTGTGCTTTTGGCAGTTTAGATTTTGCATGCCAGTTACAGATGAAAGAGTTGTGATGGGCTGGTGTGAGGGTGTTTTCCTTTCACATTGATCTGAATAATGAGACAATAAAGAAATTGGTGCTGTTTCTGGGGAGACTTGCTAACTTTTGTTTTGAGGTTATCTTTTTCTTCTGTCAGGAGAGAATTCATAGAGGCTCAGTAATTTTGATGGAGATTATGATTAAGATAATTTTGAAGCCTGCCATTATTTGCCACATTTAATGTATAATTTCTTTACAATAGTGTCTTCCAAGTTTTTTGAAGCCAGCAGGTTTTTTGGTTGTGTAAGCAGCATGTGCAGTGAGTGTGTGTGTCACTGGAGGCTTCCACTCGTCTGTTTTTTATATATTGTGAAGTTAGGATCTCAGTAATCAGGCAAGATATTTCTGTACAATTTTAAAAGTGCACGTGTAGCTGCCATTTAAATGTGTATCCTAGAATATTTGTCCTTGTTAAAACATATTCATTGAGAGGACAGGCTGTATAAATTCTAAAATACTGTTGTATATTTGGTTTCTCTCTATAATTTTTTTAAAGTTGATGCTTTTTCTTGAACTATGTGAAATATTTTAAGCTGCTGTGCACAAAAATATAGATACGTGATTTTTTGTATAAAACAAAAATGCAAAAAGTGGTTTTGTTTGTGTTTAAATTAACTGCGTTTTTATTTATTTAAATGGCAAATACCTTCTAACTTGAGAATTTATATAATAGTCTGCAAAATACCTTTATATGCAGTTGGTTGTAGGTTACAGCTCTATTGATCTAAAAGCTTACACAGAACAATCCTGAATAGTCTGCAGTTTGTGTAAGATTTGTGTTTGCAATTTTTAGTAGGCCTCAGAGTTAAAAAATAATAGTAGGAAAATAAAAACAGGCTTTCGTTCAGAAACTAGATCTTATAGTGTAAAACCACAAACAAACTCTGTTTGAAACTCAGAATATTCCAATAGATCCTAAAGGATGGCTCAGTTGTCTTCATCCTTTGAGTTCAGTAGGTGGTGGTTGACTTCAGGTGGTGCTGTGTGACATGGATGGGTGTTCCTCTGGAAGAACCAGGGTTTAGGGGAAATGGTGACTGCCTGGGTGTATTTTGCCTGTGTCTGCGTAGCTGTCATTTCTCTGCTGTGCTTGCCAACAGGGTGTGTGTTCTTGTGGAGTGATGTGTAATCCTCTCCACCAGAACATGGAAGCATGACTTCAAGGAGTTTTTAGCCTTTAGAAAAAAGAAGTGTGTTGCTTATCCAAACTTAAATGGTTGCACGTGGGAGAAAAATGCTCAAATGTTTTCTTCAGAGTCTGAAGCTAAAATGGGCCGTGAAGTGTAACTGGGGAGAAGTTGAGAGGATGATGATCTGTGTCTTTCCTCTTGCAGCTGGAAAGGTTGAGAATGAGCATGTTGATTTAAAAGCGGTTTGTGGATATGGTTTGTTGCTTTTTGATTTAGTTGTTTGAATACAAAATAATGATGGAGAGTACTGCATGAGCACATGGGCGAGGGGAGCATTTCTATAAAAGCTCTTCAGTGTTATAATCCTAGTTTCTACTTCAGTGGGAATGACTGCACACATTAGTGAGGATAAAACTTAGTCCTAAAGGACATAAATTTCTCTTCATATATTGGATCTTAATTAAGATTCACTAAATTAATTTTAAAGACATGTCTTTTGTGTCTCTGCAGCTCCTGACATATGGGTGGCCTCTTCCCTGTGCAAACACTTAGGTTCAGTTTAATATAATAGATAATAATGATAAGCTCATATGCCCACTTCTAATGCTTAAGCACAGCCGAGAAGATCCCTGAGAAAACTCTGAGTGTGTGTGGGTGTCATACTCTCTCAGAGTAGGGATGGGTTTTGGGAATATTAAAAGCAGAGGGAGAGCTCAGCCTGTGTCATTGCTCTCAGCTTCTCTGAGCTGAATTGCTGGGAGCTCCACACCTAGTATAAAATAATTTTAACCATGGGCTTATGAGCTAGAGGATAATGGAAAGGGGAGTCAAAGGAGTTGTTATTCATGGATGCCTGGTAGAAGAGCATGAAGAGCTCCTTAAAAGTAGAGCTGGAAGCAACCTAACCAAACAACAATTCAACTATAAAGTGGAGGTCTGGTTTCAGTCAATGTTGCTGAATTTTTCCTCTTTCTAGAAGGCCCCAAAGTCGAGTCTGCAAGGAGCTTGTTAATATCCTATCCAGATCTATTCAGAATCAGATGCAGAGCTCAACACTGCAAAACCATTTTGGGAGTTCTGAAGACTGGCTGCATCACAGGTGCAACGAGCCTAGTCTTGCTGTGCTGGCGATAGAGTAATTCTGCATGTCCTGATGCATACGGCGAGATCAGATAGGCTTAGTGTCAGATCTACTGTGCATTGCCTTCCTGCCATCTTTCAAAGCATACTTATATTGTCCTTAAAGCATGAACTTGCTTGAACTCCTCTGTAGATTCACAAGCATCTCACTGATATATATTATTCTGAGATTGCCAAATCCTTTTCTTATGAATGTCAGAGTCGTGCTGAGTTTGACATTCTGTTGGGAAACCTTAGGCTTTCACTTGGCAGCGTAATACACGCTTGCCCAACAACAATGCTTGCATTACTGAGAAGGATGGACATCTGAAAGCATTGAAAGGTTTTCACTCTGCTCTTACTTTCCATGCATCACTTATTCAGCCTACTTTCTGAAAAAATGCAATTTATTGGAAATTGTCAAAACTTTGAAACAGAGTTGGAAGTTTATGCATGTAAGATAACAATTACAATGTCTTATGGACAAACAAAATTTTCCATACCCATCATAATTCACCCGTTTGTACCACAGAGATTTCTGTATTTACAGGAGAAAATTGAAAGAGAAGGAAAAGATAAAGGAAATACTTAATCTGGGAGCACAGGAATCTGCTATCAAATCTTTAAGTTCTCCCTTGCCATGGTACAACAAAGTCCGGTAAAACTCTGGATAAGTGCCAGGGTACCACTTGTCTAAGTCTTGTGATGGATTTCCATCCTGTCCACTCCCAGGCCTTGCAGAGTCATGGCACCATACATGTTTCCTTTAGAGATCACTTTAGGAAGTGATAGTGTTAAAATATTTACTGCACAGCGATAGATATTAGATCTGTTTTTGCAAAATCTGGCCATGATCAAAAAAGTCATTGCAGGTTTGAATCTTGAGCTAGATTTGGCTGTGGTTTTTTTTTTTTTTTTTAACTGAACAGTTTTTTCATCAGAAACCAGTAATCTGTTGAAGAAGTGACATTTTAATAGGAATGTGGTAGGTGAGGGAGAACTTCTTTAGGAGAAGTTTTCATATATTGAAGGTTATTTCCTGATGGTCATGACATACTACTGTGCCATGAAATATTATAGTTAAGGTCCTTGGTCTGGCTTTCTCTTGCAATTCATGCTCCTTAAGTGAATACTTAAGTGAATAAGGAGCTTTCTAGACCTTATCCATAATGTGTAAATTATTTACTGGAAGAGGAACTCAAAGCTGGATCCTCTTCATTCCAGGTGAGGTGGTGTAACTGTAGGCAGCACCTCTGCCTCTTTATGTGTTAATGAAGACTGGAACAATTCCTGTGAAAGAAACAGAGATCCCTATCCTGGGAAACCACATGAAATATATAAAATTGGGAGATAAGGGGATAACAGCTAATGCCTTCAACTGGGGTCTTCTAATTATTTGCTCTCCCTTTCCATCAGGGGTTTTTCTTTGGTTCATAACACAATCTTTCTTTTAGGTCTGGGATTCAACATGTTGTCTGCCTCTCCTGTTTTCCACATTTGATCAGAGCTCTGAGTTTCCTTTTTCACCAACTTTATCTATCAATATTTGGTGGTGGCTGTGTGTGCTTCCTAGACAATTTGACTCATGAATTGGAATTTTGAATGAAATATATCTTTGTTTTTTAATCCTGAGTATTGCAGTGGTTAGGAAGGTACTTTGTGTGAGTCTTAGTAGCAGTGTGTGTATAAGGGTTTTTTCCCCCCGTTTTCCTCAGCCTAGCATGAGGTGACAATGGAAAGTTTCTTTTCCTCTTGCTGCTAACAATTCACGCTGATGCCTGATAGCAAAAATAGTGCTCTCAAGGTTGCCATATTTTTCATATGTATACACTGTGGCTTATCTCTGGCTTGAGAGTTTTGTTTGTTTTTAAACGCAGGCCAAGTCAAACCCTGCGGTTTAGCAGCAGTGTGTGTTTTGTGTACAGGCATAACAGGAGAGAAGTCTTAGTCCGTGGTTCCTTCCTTAGCAGTATCCTGGTCTCTCACGGATTGTTTGCTTAGTGGATATGAGTTACCTGTGAACTTCTTTTTATTTTGTTTTTAAGAACTTTTTAAGAGCTCTGAGTTACCTGAAGCAAAGGTTATATATGTGCAAATACAGTGTTATTCTAAGCCTCTGGGATATTATTTGCTCTACAAAATCTATGGAGGCTAATAGAAATGGCTGTTTCATGATGTGCCGTGCACTGTTTGTTACTTTGGGACTGTAAAACTTGATTTGCCTGTCAGTCTAAGCAGACGCAGTACACAGTAAACAGCCCATGCAGTAAATCAAGGTGTCCTGCACTCATACTGTGTTCAGTTAGGAGAAATATGTGCTAAATATCCCCATTAGAAATCACAAGACAGAATCACAGAAGAGTGATTAGAAAACTTGTGGGTATTTTTCCATTTATATTGCCCTGTCAAAGTAAACATTTATTTTTCATTTCTTTATTGTTGTTGGCTGTAACAAGATCTAGTGACTTGGGATTTACCAGAAGCCAGTAACTTTTCATGTTGTTGATACTTTCAGATTTCTAATAGTATTCCTGTAGAACAGAAGACCAAGATAAGACATTTATTTCTCTTCATTTTCTTCCATCTCCCATTTCCCTTCTTTTCACAGAATATCTCCATGCATAACACAGTTGGAGGAGCAATGGCAGGGCCTGGGTCCCACCAGCTGACAAACACAAGGATGCCAAACCATGACACCAGCGTTGTGATTCAACAAGCCATGCCATCTCCACAGTCCAGTTCTGTCATTACACAAGCACCTTCCACAAATCGGCAGATTGGGTGAGTCCATTTCCATTCTCTCGTTTCTCTCGTTCTCTGGCTCCAGCAGCTGCCTGTAGGACCAGATGTTGTCCTCATGTCCTCATGGTTCTTAAGGTTCAGCTGCATGCAGGACCAGATGTGGTTCTTGAGGTTACAGAGTTTGCACTTGACCCTGCCAGCATGAGCAAGGACCCCTGCAGCACATGTTGTAGACTGTGGGGAATGGCCAGGTTACTCCAGATCTGGCACCCTGGTTCATAAAGGGGAGAATGCTGTACTTACCAGGAAGTCCTGCTTTCTCCATCCAGTTTTTTTGTTTTTATCTTCTTATGATCATAGTTTGTGATTTTTCTATAACTGCTCTGGGAAGAAAGACAAAGTATTTGTGAAGCTGATCCTTGAACTTCCTGCAGTGGGAATTCTGGGTGCTCTATGGGACTGAGCTATTTCCTATGTCCTCTGTTTAATTGAGGAATGCTGGAAGACAAAAAGACCATCAAGATAAATGGGGTTTGGCACAGTGTGAACAGTTGCTCAATTTATGATGATGGATCCATATTTATTATCATAAATTCACAGTATGGATGCTTATTGTATTGGCTTGAATGCCAAGTGAGTGCTAATGTTTGGAGAACTGTGTGAACAAAACCATCCATGTTTAGTACACTTGGTTACTTCCAGAAAGTATGAGGTCCTCATAAGTCACAATATCTTGTTTTTAATTGTACAGAAACTGCCCTGATGGCTTGAGGGTACAGTTTTTCATCACATGGCTCTGAGAATTTGGGGAGGGGGGGTTATTCATGAAAATGTGTAGATAAAAAGATACATTAGTGGACTAAGAAAGAAACAGCAGTCTAGATTCATTATCTGTCGTTTGTAATTTGGTCACATCCATTATGTGATAAGTGCAAAAGCAGTCTCTGTCCCCAGTCACTGTCTAAATAATTGATGATCAACTTGCAGTCTTTTCAGAGTAAAACCAAAATGTGAAATCCTGGCATTGAAAACTCAAAATCCAGTTATTCTTGAGTTTTCTTTCAAGATTCTTGATGTAGGGCATAAGCTCTGTATCTCCCAGTGCTGTGGTATCTGGGATGGGCCATGGCACTGAGCTTTGGGTTACCCAGCCATGCACAGAACACAGATTCCATCTGCTGCCCTAGTTTTGTGTTCCTGGCCAGCTCCTCTATTTTCCTTTTTTACTACTGTTTCAGGATTTGGTTCTTAATATATAGATCTGGTAGGATGGGTCAGGTAAACATATTTGGTAGATGTATGCATTAAGTATTGACAAAACACAGTGTTCACTGAGATTTCACATGCAATACCATTTGCCTGTGAATCCAGGGAAGTTGTTGTCTTATATATGTTCCATTCTGTTCAAAGATGGGGCTGGGAGAGAGGGAGGGAGGAAGAAACAGTTTCTTTTTCAGTTTTAGAAAGAAAAACATTAACTAATGCCATTATTTGTGTTAAGGATGATTAAGCGCCTGTTCAAATTGTGACTTAATAGGTCTAGTGGTAATTATGATCCTAATTAAAAACATAAAAAACCCCAAACAACTTTTAATACTCAGTGGTGAGGTGTTTTATGTAAGACTGCACTTGGCTTCCAAACAATTGTTTCTATATAATGAGAAAAAACTGCATGTGGTTTTGCAAGACCCTGTCAGTCAGGTTTTAGGTTTGTGTTGGTTTGGGGCCATGGTGATTAGAATCTCCAAAGTTGGAGGGGCTGAGCATAAAAAGGCCTTTTCCTAGTCAGTGGTGTGTCTCATTTGGGAAACTTTGTCATGACATATCTTAATTCTTCCCTGTGACTGAATCACACAAATGTTTCCTAAGTCTGAGTCTAAAGCTGCTTTATTGGGAGGCAATTGTCAGCATTTTAGTCTCTGTGTGAGTTAGTGTGTGAATGAGACTTATGGTGTGACCTCCAGCATACTCCGTTCCCCATTCTTCCCTCTTCCTAGGAGGTTTTGTTTTTTGTTCATGGTGTGTCCTAGGAGATAATTGCTGTATTTTCAACTTCCTTTACTTGCCAAAGTGTTGAGCATCCTTGTTTGTCTTCTTTTCCTTCAGTCTTTTCCCTGTGGTGTCTGTTTTACTTATTCAAAGAACGTATCTTGTCATTTCCATTTGTCTTCATCTTATCCTTCTAAATGTGCTAAGAATTATATCCACGACTCATTCATGAGGAATACAGACTGGATAATGGTTTTGGTATTAAACAACTGAAAAAAAATTCCGGATGAATTCAGAAAATATTTGAGTTCTTCAAAGTTTGGAGGTTTTGATTTGGCCTTGCAAAGTTGAGATTGTTCAGCTATTTAACTAGCCCAGATTCTGAGGTGCTCAAATCAGTGGGTTTTGGTTGAGTTCCCCTTTTTTTAAAATAGTCTGAAGCTGCCCCAAAGGGTAGATGAGTCCTTACCATCAAGAATTGTGCCAGGGAAAATGCCTTTTAATGAGCAATAAAACCAGCAGAGAGAAACTGGGTAAAACTCTCACTGAGTTCTGTAAGAGCAGGATCAAGCCCTGAAGGTTATATAGAACCATCTTGTAGCAATATTCTGATTTTTATCACAACCACAAATATTTTAGTGTCAGACTATGGCCAAGCCACCTGCAAATGTTTATGATGGCCTTGCTCCAATGAAAACAGGGAACAGCAATGAAAGTCTTCATTTAGCCCCTGTTTGTAGGCTGTGCTCTAGTAACAGAGAATGGGACCCACCTGTGCCTGCACACAGCTCCTTTCATGGTGAGGAGTGGGTGAGTTTGTAGCAGCTGACATTCCCAAGGGATGTAATTTTTCCCTACTTTCGTTTCTCCTTCTCTTTCTCCTCTCT
>VYZT01022517.1:0-25197 GCA_013400735.1 Pomatostomus ruficeps
TCAAGCCCAGGTTGGATGGAGCTTTAAAAGACCTGGTCTAGTGGAGAGTGTCCCTTTCCTCAGCAGGTGGGTTGAAAACCAGATGATTTTTAAGGTCCCTTCCAACCCAAACCATTCTAATACACTATGATTATATTTGGTATGGTGGTAGGATCAAGCCCATTTGGCCACATATAACAACTGATAGTCCTAAGCCCTTTGTTCAGAAAACAATTGAAAGTGGCTCTCATGCTTGGAATTTCTTTTTTTTATTTTTTTTTGCTCCCTTGAAAATACAAGAATTTAAATGTTTTCCTGATCTGTGGCCAGAGGGCCTACTCCAGAATCCCACTCCCTGCCTCCAAATCAGTGCAGAATATCCTGGTTCATTGTATGTCTATTGAAGAATTGCAGCAATCTTTACTTTTCAGCAGGAATGAAAGTGCTGTATAATTAAATTAGAGCAAGGCAAACACTTCAAGAAAGTTCTTGTGAATAAATACATTTATTCAGTTTATTTCTGTTAAGATTAAGTGCAGGCCTCTTGTGTATTCACTTGGTGTTACCACCTGATTATTTTGCAACTGGCATAAACTTGAAAGGCAAATTTCAAAGCCACATGCATACATTTTTACAAAATTCAGAAATTTAAATACTTACATGCTAATATTTGCATTGCAAGTGATCATCTAATCAAGGAAAATGAATCATTAACCTTTCTAAGATATTCAGGTTGAACTTCAAAATATTTGTGATCAATCTTAGACTTCAAAAGATTCAAAATAATATCTTTACAATCCAAATGTTTCTGAGGCAAACACAGTTTCTTGATAAATATTTAGCTAGCAGGTTAAGGAAGTTCTTCCCAACAAATATACCAAATAATAATAATAATAAAACATGCATATACAATCTTCCCAATGTGTTGCCACAATAAAGATGTAAAAAAGAGAAACGAGAAATAGGGAAGTGTTTTAGCACATATAATTCACTTACTATTCTGAGTCTGATTTTCCACCCCTGCTGACATCTATTGTTCTTGATTTTTGTGATTCTAAGTTTAAATTTCTTCAGGCCATACAATATCCATCATGTCCTTTGGGAGCCTATTCTTCAACCTATTGGACCAGAAAAGAAACATTTTTTTCCAGATTTGCTGACTGAATTTTCCTCTGCTCAGTATTATTCAGTGACAGTGGATTATATTTCCTTTTACAGTCTTAAATAATTTATTTTATCCTTGTTATTTAAAGTCTTTGCCTGGCATGACCTCCTTTTATCCTCCTATTCAATTCTTTTAATATTTTTTTTGTGAGTCCATCTGTCTCTTAATCATTTGTTGTTGCATTTCTCTGAGTCCTTTCCAATTTACTGGCATCTTTCACGCTTTAAAAGGCTTGTGACTTTACACAGTGTTTTTAGGGCAGGCAAACCCCTCACTGATTTAGTGCAGCCTCTTTGGTACAAGGCTCTTGGCTTTCAAATACACAGCATCTAACTTTGATTTCAGGATAGCTTCAAATTCCAGTGCACAGGCAGCTGTAAAATAGGGAAAAGAGTGAACTGACAAGAGGGTCGTTGCCCCCTGGAGACTCCGTGGTCAACATTGGGATGAACATCCTGAACAAAGTAGTGTATCAGCCCCAATCTTTTGAACCCTTTTTCTCCATTTTCTCACTGGCAAATCCTTCCTATTATCCCCTCCCCAAAGAAGCAAAATATTGGTTATTTTTTTTTTCCCTCAAGCACTCCTTTTTTCTGACGATATAATTTTATTTCATTAGTAATTGTGGTAGGGCTGCCCTGGTAATTCTTACTTTGGTTATCAATTCTGCCAAGCTTGCACCTCCCAGACATTGCATATCATGTCATTCAGTTTTACATCCACTACCCCTTAGACTTGTCCCAGGTCAGGGTGGCCATCGGCACGTAAATTACTCCCCTTTTGTTACCTGTGGAATGCCACAGTTCCTCATTTTGTTTTCTTGTTAGGAGCACCATGCTTCAGAATTAGCTATCTGCATGCCTCCCTTAGCACATTTATTGTGGATATTACATTTTCTGTAAACTAAGATGACAAAACTGGGCATTATGGCAGAGCTAATAATCTATTACCTATGCCATTGTCTACCTCCTTTACTATCATTCCCTCTGAAGTGATTCAGCCCCCTTGCTGGTGCGACAAAATTTTCATAACCTTCATCTCTATCTTCCCTCTTCTGCCATCAAAACTGTAGTGATGTTTTAGAAAACTACAATAGTAGAAAGTCTGCATCAAGAGCCATCAATTTGGTAATTTTCAGTTGCTGTTAATTTGGTCCATCTGAAATATTCTTTTTTTTAAAAAAAATAATTATGTGATTTTAGGGCTAAAGATAGAAATGATGGTGAGACACTGGAGTGCTAGTCCATCTCCAACAGCTATTCTGCATTACCATGGGCAAAACACTGTTCCCCATTTCTACAATAAAATATTAAAGTTATATCGTCTCCTGTAGTATCCTGAGATCTCTAAGGAGGGGATGTGACAGATATTCAGAACAGTTACTCTTGGAAATTTCTTTGAGACTTCTTGTCACTCTTGCATTTTAATTGTAGCAGCATAAGATGGTTGCTGATCCATACAATCTTCATGGACATGCTTATGGTGCCACCATGCAAGAGGACCCGTGTCATTAATAGAAGTATCAGAATATCCAGAGGGATCAAAAAAAGGGTGGAGGACATGACAATATCTGAGACTAAGCTGTTCGTTGCTGAAAATCCAACACTCACAAGATAGAACATTCATCTCCTGTGTCACAGTAGACAAATATATCCTAAGCTGGTATTTTATATTTTAGTTTATATCCTGGGATCTTTTAATGAAAGCATTGAAGGTCAGCTGTGACTCAATGGATAATACTTCAGTTTTCTCATGCTGCAGTGAGAACCTTTCTTCCACAGCCAGTTACTGGTACAAATCTCATTTTTTTGAGCCACTCAGTCTCATTTTGCAAAGACATTATTTTCAGTTCTCATTCCTTGACTTTCACAGTTTATCTCAGAACTCCCATGTATTAGAATTTTTAAAGGACTAAAATTCATAAACATGATAATTTCTTATTCAAAACAGTGTTTTAACTATGATCCATGTTGGGGTATGTATATGTTAGTATAATAGAAATATTATACTTAAATAAAAAAGAAAATTCTCTGTGTTTTCTTCCTTTGGATATGCTCTCTCACATCCTGCGCTCCCACTCTCAGTGTAAATGCAGAAACATACATTTCTCCTGCTGTTGGTTCTGGCAGAGACTTTTAAAGAGGGGTTTTCTTTCTTTTTCCATGGGAGAGTGCATATAGAAAAGGAAAAGATGTTACAAAAGAAGTTGTTGTAAATGGGTAGTAGATAACCTGATGGCTTACCCTGTAAGACATTGTATTAATACTTTTTGGAAAAAGGAAATACTGTGAACCTATTTTGCTTTTCTTCAACCAAGAAAGACATCAGTGGCCTAATAAAGAGAGAAAAATAAGATACCTATAGGCTGATAATTCACTGTGGTCTACAGTGGTTTACATTGCA
This sequence comes from Pomatostomus ruficeps, assembly GCA_013400735.1. Classification (NCBI taxonomy): domain Eukaryota; kingdom Metazoa; phylum Chordata; class Aves; order Passeriformes; family Timaliidae; genus Pomatostomus; species Pomatostomus ruficeps. The sequence continues at coordinate 3,548 of VYZT01022517.1, forward strand.
TTAGAACACTGATGTTCAGAAAGGAAAGACAATCTTTCTTGTGTCCCTTGATGAAAAGGAATTGTCTTCTCTTAATGCTCCTTGCAACTTAATTGATAAATCCTTTCTCCTTCAATCTAGTTTCACCAGCGGTTAGTATGTATGTCACATCCCTAGCATTTGCTCTCTGTGCTGAAATAGAGAAATATTCAGGAAATGAAAAATTACTGACGACAAGGAAGATTCTGAAAGGTGAAAGAATCTGCAAGCTTATCCCAATTACCTGGATCTCCCAAGAGTGCAATATTTGAATGAATGTGTAAAGATTTTCTGGAGACATTCCAGCATGACTGGGTTTTGCTTAGACAGAGACCAGGCACTGAAATATTTCTGTGCTGATCAAAACCAAAAAATAATGTAAGTGGGAGGTAATACAAGTCTTTGTTTTTGTTTGTCAACCTCAAAGCAGCTTGAAGTTTGGCCTGAATTTTTAATAAATGTTCAGGATTTATATTTTATTAATTCAGAGCAGTTAATCTAGTCTTAACAGCACATTCCACATTTCCATATAAAAGAGAAGAATTCTGAGGCATGCCCTCCCTACATTTACTCTGGTTTTTGGCTGCCAGAAGGGCTGGAATAATTAACAGCTCCTTATTTTCTTCTTATGTCTTCTCTTTTTCTGTCCAGATTTAAAAGATTGGTGTATCCACTCTTTTGATTTGTTTTTCTTTACCAGGCAGTTTACTGGATACCGAGTAAAACTGTAGGGTAGGTCTGGGAAGGTGTTTTGTTTACTGGGAATATGTGAGCAGGTGTGGAGGGCTGTGAGCCCTTGGCACTTCCTTGGAGAGGAGAGGCTTGAGGATCAGAGATAAGAAACCTTCCTAAACATCACTGCAACCCTTTGAAACACCGCCAGCATGCCTTGCACCTTTATGGTAATACCTTGTGCCCAATTGGCTAGTTGGTTCCCACCCCGCCCCTGCCTTTCCCCATAAAAGCCACAGCCGTTGCCCACGGAGGTAGGGATTTTTTGTCTTTGGCCTGCGGTTTTCAGAGGCTGCTTGGACAATAAAGGCTACTTCCGTGGAACAGCCAAATGAGTCTCCTCATCTCCCTCTGTCCCCGAGTTGGCCTTGGGTGGTTCGCAAAGACCTGAAATCACAAGAGCTGAATCGCTAAGAGCTGACCCACAAGAGCTGATACCGCTCACTGCGATCACCCGCTGCCTAGGGAGATATGCCATAGCCCCTGGAAGAGTCGCTCTCTGCAGGACGAGCTCTAGGGCCACGGTGTGCTGGTACTGACCAGCATCGGCCCCCCTCGGCAAGCAGGTAGCTGTAAGCCATTCAGGAAGACTCCTGGGATGGCATCCTGCACTATGTGCTGGCAGTACCCATTATTGTCAGTACACTGTGGGTGTTGGCTTCATTTTGTCTGGAAGATTATTGCTGCTGCCCACAGTAAATAGGCCAAAACAATCTCTGCATTGAAAGGCTGAGGCTCTGAGCTGGGCGCAGGACCTTGTGAGCTGACCACAGAACTGGGACTGTTCATTGCTCAGTCATATGTGGGAACCTCCTCTCCCTTTTCCAGTTTGGCAAAAAGGCAACTAATACCTGCTTTGAAGTGACACAGTGAGGGAAATGTAACTGCAACTTTTCTGGGAAGGTTGTTGTCTAAGAGACACCAAGTGTAGGCTCTTGCACAAGGATAGCCAGCAGCAGGAAGCTGCTGTGAGAGCAGAAGATAAGGAGCCAGGTATGGCCCCTTGAAGAGAGCGCTTGTTGGGGCAGAGTGAGCAAGGCTCTGCCTCTGCCTGGGGATGTCCCTCATTGTACAAGAATCATGAGGGCTTCTCTGACATCCACGCTGTTTTAATCCTGTGCTCTGCATTAATAACCTGACTCTATCTAGGCACCTTCCCAGGAGCCTTTTACAAGTATGACCAGGAAAAGCCTATGCATGTGTGCCAGAGTGGTATCCTGCCAATGTGGGAGCAGTTGCTGCATAACCAAGATGACAAAACCTGCTTTCAGCTGCCAAACAGCTTGGGCTGGCTGACTCTCTGTGGGGCCTGGAGTCCCAGCAAGCAGGCTTGGGGATACTCCGTGACTGCTGTAATTCAGGCGCCCAGCAGACGTTTCCAGGGAAAGAATCCGATTTAACGTGGGCATTACCTGCTAGAGATGCACTTGGAAATGTCAGGGAAGATGAGTTTTGTCTAATGTGCTCAGTACACTTGGTAAAGGGCAAGGCAAGCTAAGGGTAGGCGGACTAATGGCTGTGATGGTGTATCATGTATCCATGATTACTTTTGCTAGTCTGGGAAATATATATACTTATTTATGCCAAGATAACTAATGGCTGAGCTCTCATTTCCTTTGCTGTTGGTCTCAAGAAGATTTGACTTGGTCTTGTTCCTACTGCTGCCTGCAGATTTAGCTGTGAAAAAGCAGATGACACAAGTCTGAATTTCAATAGTAAGCAGAGCTCCCATATGAAGCACAAATGTTTCAGAGTGTTGTAATTAGAGCACACTAAGGGAGTGCGGTGAGCAAACCATTTTTATTAGTGTCACTAATTTGCTTGTTTTAGGAGGAAAAAATACAAAATGTGCTTTTGAATGTTTTAATTGCCTTCAAATATACTGCTGTAGGTACATAGAAAGGGTAGAATGAACAGAGACTAGAGCTAAGAGGGAGCTGGAAGCCATCTCAAGAGGTATTCTTAGCCTATACTTTAACTCCAAAGCAGAATCAGCTATACTCAAAGCAATCCTGTCAGGTATTTGTCTTATCTGTTCTTCAAGAAATTCAAAGAAAAGATGGAACTGCTTCCTATGGGAAACTTCTCCAGTCCTTTACTAACATTACAATTAGAAAATTTCCCTTAGTTACTAATAAATTACCTCCTGTCCTATCCACCAGGTGTCCAGACAGATTAATCCTTTATTCCTTGCAGGATGATTTTGTATTCCACATTATGTTTTTGTGATTTTTTTAATATGAGATAATGAATTCCTTTTTTCCCTTGATTTTTTTCTCCTTTAGTTTTTGCATCCTCTTATTGTGTCATATTTAGATTTCTGGCCTTCTAAGTCTCCTTGCTCTTCTCAGACCAAACGTTCCCTACTCTTCTTGAAATATGATGCCTGAAACAAGGATTAGTATCCCAGATGAGATTTTATGAATAGAAGGATAATTTTCGGTGTCATAGATGATTTCCTTGCTCATACACTTAATGGTGACATTAGAGTTTGAGAACTTTTAATTTCCATAATATGCCACAATTGATTTTAATTCACTTTTTGACCCACTGTGCTCCTAAGAATATCTCTTGGCCACTTGTTCTGTCCTGCCTGAAGTGAAGTGTTTCTGCCTAACTTGCAGGGACTATCTTATACTTGTGTTTATTGAATGATACCTTTTTAATTCCAGACTGATTTTACTTTTTGCAAAGATCACTTTGTATTCTGTTAGTGTTTTCTAGAGTGTTGCAGCCCCCCTCAGTTTTATGTCATCTGCACATTTAACAAGTGCACTCTGTTCCATCACTGGGTCTATGAAAAGAAGTAGACAGGGCAGGATAATGCCAGGCTTTTCTGAAACCATACTTGAGACATGTTCGAATATGACAGAGGACTACTAATTGATTTTGCTAAGATGGGTCTGTAATAATGCATGAACACTGCTTAGTAGTATGTGGTGAGCCTGACTCTCAAGGAAAATCTGAAATATTAGTAATTTCTCAAAATGAACCTGAAACAAAACTATAATTAAAAGTCAATGATAAGCCTTGGACTAAACTAGTTCAAGCTACTGATCTTTTTTCTCTGAAGTAGAAGTGAACCTTAACAGTTTTGGACAACTTTGTGGATCTCAAACTGGAATGAAATAGAAATCTGCAAATAGATCCAAAATAAAACATAAGTTAAACAACATTGATTTAATTCCCTTCATACAATAGTATAATATGGGCTGCATTTCTTTAGCTAGCCCATGAAAATGCAAGGAGACACTGATAAAAGCCCATCCCAGATCAAGCCAAGCTACAGAATACTGTGGTAAGGAGATGGTAGCATGTGCTGCAGCCAAAGACTGGGATGAGCCCAGGCTCCTTGGTCACCCTCTCGCCTAAATGCAGAGACTGGGACTTAGTTCACTTTGTCTTTTGTTCTCATCTCAACCCCATCTGCTCCTGCTTCTCCATCCACAGAAAGGGGAAGAAGAGATATTTCTCCCTTGGGCTTTTGGTGTATAAGTGAACTCACAATTTGAAGTTTGTACTTGCCCAGTTTTTGTTTGAGACTACCTTGCTCCATCTCTCACCATCACAGCAAAACTGAATTGAAAGAGCAAGTACAGCACCCAGTATTTTTAAATTTTTCCTAAAAACACTACTTTAAATTATGGATCAAGTTTGACATTGGGGAATTAAAGCAGAGAACATAAGTTGTCCCTTCTTTAGTAGCAAAAAATATGTCAAGCTACCTTTTGAGATATCCTTTTTACATGTATAGATAGCAAAGCTCCAAGTCATGATCTTCAAGTCTCTGGAGAACATATACAGGGCATGTTTCCAGTCAATGCTGCTGAAAACAAAACACACCCCTGAGCCTTTCAAACTTTCTTTTTAGGCACTGACAGCTATCAGCTTCTTAAAAGCAATCAAGGGAAGTGACTATGTAGAAGAATATAACTCTCCCATCTGCTAGTTCCTATTTTTCTGTTGAAATATAGAAGAGAACAGACTTAGAGGATCACTTAAAGGAGTTAGACAAGTTTGAGTATCAGGATTGCAGCTCAAATGTGAATTTTTAATGCTTGTTCCTGTGGTTTTTTCCTCTTCCATAATTTTAGTAACAATTCTACAGTTGCCACAACTGGCAGATTGTTTATAATTCATTACCTATGCTTTTATCTGATTAATTTTATTCTTATTGTTAATCCTTCATTCTCTTCCTCCTTCCCTGAGTTTCAGACGGAGCTAACCGTTCTCATGGGAGATTAGCAAACTGGTGCATAAAAACTAAAAGTGACTCTGAACGCTAATCCATCTGAAACTGCTGGTGGTTTCAGGGTGTTTAAAGGTTTAGAGGTATTTGTGTGGTGGGAGGTCAGCTATACAGAGGACATTTTTACCAGCACAGCACTGGCAGTCTTAGTGGATGGGATCCAGCTAGGCAATCAGATAGAAAAAAATCAGATAAATCTAAGGTCTAAAGATATTTAGGATGTGCCCAAGAAGCCTTCTGTTTCAATAATTGCTGCCATAATGAAAATGGCACTTGCCAGAATCAAAACCCTTTCCATGACTAAACCTAGTAATCCTAAAGAAGAAAAAACAGCCTAAAGGACCAAACCTTGTGTAGATTTCCCCTGTGATGGAGAAATGCTGGAGGTTGCTAGAGTTTGCAAGAGGCTTCACTGTTGCTTGCTCTGCTTTACTTGGAAGGAACTCAAACCCTAGGCAGAGTCAAATCTGACCTGAAGTTCCTTTTGCTTGAGAGTGCAAAATCTGACAGTGAATGAGGCCTTTACTTGGGCTAAATCTAAGTAGCTTCATAAGACCCCATGGCCTCTAATCTCTCCCTCAGATGGTCTGCATAGTCTCTGCTAGGAAAAAACCATCTCACACAGGGTCTGTGTAACATCTCACATCTGCAGCAGAGCACAGAAGAGCAGCTGTGTCTCTGCAGAGGGGCAGGAAGGCTTCACTCGAAGGCATAGCGCACTGAATGAACAGACCTCACTTCTTATCAGTACCATTAGTTGCATACCCCCCAGTAAGTAATGCTGTCTTATGAAATCAGTGTCCATGCAATGATCTTATGCTTTACAACTGCTGCTAAAGGCTATTTGACCATACTTTCCAAGGTCAGTGCACAAAATCATAGCTGAAAGAAAAAGAGAACTGGAGTAATTTTCTCTGTCCAAGGAGAACTGTGGTGACCTTCCTTTTGAGATGGTCTTAACCTGGTTATTAGTGATGTTTGAAGTTTTCTACAAGGATAGGTGCTTTTCTGTGATGCAGGCGAAGACTTCCAGCTTCTTTGCACTTCCAACTGCAATCGTGGTTCCTGTTTTTCAACTTAGGTTAAAACAAATGGCTTCGTCTTTACAGAAAATAAACATGGAACATCAATGACAATAAAATTAGTCACTGTCTCTCCTGCTAAGGCTGCTGTTAGAGGAAGCTGTGATTCTGAGCAAACAACCTTCAGCAGGAGCCCCAGTGCCTGAGCTGGGAGCTACACCCAGACCCAAGCAGGAGCTATGAATAGCTGCATGTAGGCTAAGTTTTGATTATGACCCATGCGACAATACATGTTTTTTCCAAGGGATCACAGATGAACCTCAGAAGAGATTATTTGGTAGCCACTTCAACCCTTGTGCCCAGAGCATGTGACAGTTGAGATTTATAATTACTAAGTAAATGCACGACAACATCGTACTGGGATTAAAGCCAAATGCTTTGCTGGAATTTTTCCTGCATGTGACTAAAAGCTTAGTGCAGCCTCTGCTTTTTTTGCTCTATTGTCTCCACATAAGCTCAGGCACTACAAATTTCTTGCTGATTTATAAAGCTTGGAGTCTGAGTTGCTATAATCAATTTTTTTGCCTAACTTTGTGGCTGACAGAATTGAATCACAATGCTGCTGTGTCCATAGAAAAGCTACTGATTGTTTTTTATGAGGTAAGTCGGTGGTGTGGAATTTGTGAGCTAGAGGTGTGGCCTGTTACTTTATGTTTGACAAACCTCTATAGGTAATGGAAACCATGAGTCATTTTATGCTGAACAACACAGTGCTGTCTAAATCAGCCAGTGGAGATACTTGTCTGTCCTTACAGCCTACAGCAGGAGGCCAGGCAGACAGCTTCTTCTACATACTCATTTCTAGATGGGTAATACTAAGGGAGACGAACCCAAACTTGTAGGTATCAGCTAAAATCTATGCAGACACCTAAAGATTAAGATCTCAGTGATGCTGATGAACCATTGAATTTTGATGATTTCCTTTTGTCTTTAGATGTCAAATAATCTTTAGAAAGCTGATTTTATTTTTACAAAGCTCCTTATCCACAAGATAGGAATATTCTTCTTTCTCCATAATTTTTCATATATTTTAACTGTTTCAAGGAGTTTGTTTTGAACTTGTGCAACTTGAAGTACATGGATGTTAATATTAGCCAAACAAATAATGATGATGATGATGATAATTTATCACAAAGTGTGTTGTAATTCTGTTCTGTTCTTCAGCAGAAAGTCCTCACAGAAACCAAGCAGAGAACAGTCTGTGGAAAATCTTCCCTTCTAAGCCACGTGGTGCTGGCCTCCTCTGACAAGAAGTGAGACTCCTGGAGATGTACAGTATGGGGAAGCCTTCCAATATGATTATGCGAGTTTAGAGATGAACAGAGGGTGGCAATAATTTAGATCGTAAAAAAGGAAGAAAAACCACACTCTTGGAAAATGGTGTCTTTAAAGAGACTGAGTCATAATTTTAAAAGTCTACTTATTGGGCTTATCCACAGACTTTTCACAACAGTTGCAAGACATTTATTCACAGGAGGTTGAGACTATCCCATTTAAGGGCGTATTTCTTAATGCTGTCACCCCTTCAGCCTTTATACTACCTATATATATAGCATGGATAGGGATTAAAACAGCCTAGATCTCAAAATCAGCTTCATTCAAAAGGGGTGAGAGGATCTACCTTTGAAGTAAAATGCAGTATTATGAGGTTTAGGAGTCTTTATATAAAGAATGAGAAGGCATTTTCCCAAGACAAAGAGACTGTATGATTAATGTGTCCAAGTGCAATACAGATATGTGCAAAATATGCTGTTTTAAATTCACTTCCGAAACATCTTTATCTGATTAATGATCTCCAGTTTCTTATATTCAAATCAGTTTGAGATGTGAGCTGAGTGTCTTAATAACTAAAAGGTGGTCAAAAATACCAAAACTAATGTCTCGGGTAGTTTCCATCCTCAAATCTCTCTTCATTCAAACCATAACTTTCCTGAAAGTTTCTTTAGACTGCCAATAATATCTTTCTTTTTGATTTTGAATTTTTTTTAATTGAGTAAAATAATTTTCAGTTTGACGAAAAATTCAAGAGATTATATCTATCTTTTTTTTTTTTTTTTTCTGCTTTTGTGTTTTCATTATCCACTACATGGATGGATTAGCTCCAGACTACAAGAAAATATATATGCTCTTTGGAAGATTAAGTTAAAGTCAGGACAAGAAGAAGGTGATAATGATTCTAAAGGGACTACTAAATCAAGGTACAGGTGATATAAATATCACATATATGTAAAGAAAACAAATGGGAAAATTGAAAGCAGAAGTAGTAAGGGAAGGCAAAGAAAAAAAGATAGAAACTGGATGAGGAAAGTTGAGGATAATTCATGGAAATATAATTGGAAATATGCCCTAATTCTTATACTCAAGTGTTCCATGTTAAAATTGTGTAGGAAGCCCCTAACCAGTATTTTTGTAGAATATTGTCCGCTTGGACTTCACAATCTTTGTGTGTTTGCATAACTAATGTATAATACATAATATGCCAGTCCTATATAAAGTGAAAAGAGGACTTTGAATAGAATATAGAATTGCAATAAGTATGTGTGAAAAAACTAGAATGCACACATTTTAAAAGTTTGTTTTTACAAAACCATACATACAGCTAAGAGATTTTTCAATGGTCCATGTCCCTTTTTTCTAGTTTGTGCAGTGGGCTCTTACTTTCTTTTTATTTTTTGACACATCTTAACCTTATTTTTATTGCCTTATGTTTCAAAGGAATGGGTCTGAAATACCCTGTCTTTGCATCAGTTTGATGGAACAAGCAGAAAAAAGAAAAGATTTGTTGGGACTGAAATCATCCAATCAGAAACTGTGAAGAGTGGTGCCCTTGCTGCATCATACCTGAGATTCCTGTCCCAGAAAGGATGGTGAAATGCTGGACATGTGCTCTAACTCCTGAGACATGTAGTTGAAGGGCATCCAGGCAGTTCTTCTTTTTGGTCTTAGAGCATTGACCACTTCACACACGCTTAATCTTGAATAAGGCTTGGTAAGGATATTCAAGGATTAGTGGGGCCATTTCATGCAGCAGGCATTTAAAATTTTCCCATTCCTCTACTCTTCCTCACATTGCTTATACTAGCCCAAAGGTTAGAAAAAAGTGTTGCAGAAGAGAAATCTTGTCTTTTTAATTGAGGATGAGAACAGCAGCTTCTAATGCAGATGTGTGGAAAAAACAAAGGGACAAACCTGAAAAGAAGTTATTAGATCAAGTTCTCACAATGCAGAGCACAAGAATATTAGATAAGGGAAAGGCATAAAACCTGTAGATGGTCTGAAACACTTGATAGTCATTTTGCAAACACTAACAGTCCAGCAAGAGGACTGTATTTTGGCAGTGTTTAGGTCAAAAAGTATTTGGGGAAAGATAAAAGCTGCTTCCAGATGCTTCTGTTCTTCTACCCACTAATGATTTCTTACTGTCAGCTATGAATAGATCTATTAACAAGCAGTGTTTTGAATTTATAAAACAGTTAGTGCCTAATTGTTTCTTCCAGGAAAGCTCACGTTTGTTCCAGTTGCTTTCACAGTTTGGCATTTGCTCATAAGAAGCTTGTGGAGTTTTCCTCTCCCTTGTAAAGAGACTGTGGTGGGAAGCAGGGGTACTTGGTACCTTAAAGGAGGAATTCCTTCACCATCTGGGGAAAGTATTCCTGTGTCCTAGGGAAGACTAGATTAGGATCTTACCATGGTAGAAAAGAGATTTTTACCTTTAGTCTTTTAACTTACATGCAGGAACACCGTGAGGAGTTTCCTGCACATCCTGATTTGTCGAGTGGCTACTTGTTTCTGGCCAGATAACTACCAGCATTTTAAGGCAACTAGAGACCTTTGTAAATGTAGCCAGCAGCTCGTAACCATTGAGGGTTTTTTCAGAAAGTTCTTGGGCCCTCCAAGCTCCCACTATGTTTAATTCTATGTGAAAGCACTGGAAATCCTCAAATGAGAGATGTCAGTAATAATTCTTGGGGAGCTCTGAGAGTCTGACACTTTCCATTGTTCCAGAAGACAGCTCCAACTATTTAGCCTTGCTTTTCAGAACTAGAAGAGAGCAGGAAGGAATTGGTTAGGACTTGCTTTGTCTCTTTCTTAGCATTTGGCAAAAATAGTTCCCACTGGGACAAATTTTAAACAGACAGATTTCCAAACTGCAGATCCTGATGGTCTGGTTATTCAGGAAGGATGAAATTTGGGTTGGGGTTGTTTTTGTGAGATTTTTGGTGGAGTGAGGAATGAAGAAGGGAGTGGTTTGCATCTTTTTCATATTGGTTTTTGTGACTTTAAAATGGTTCATGTAAAGGAGAGCAACAAAAGTCCATAAAACCCCTGTGGCAAAAGTATTGACTCTTTTATGAAGCCAGGGATTGCAGGGTGTACATCTGCCGAAATACTCGTACCAGTGCATGACATGGATGAACTGAATTCCAGCTTTCAGGAAACTTTCCAAAGAAACCCTTTCTCCAAAGAAACTTGAACAAACAAATCCTGTAGAAAAAGATGGCCAAAATCTTCTTGCATGAGCTTCCTCCTGTCTACTTCTTTACAGTTAGACAGCAACAGAAGCAACTCAAAGCAGAAGAGTGTCATAATCGTTTTATGCCTGTACTTCTCTGGCCCCTGCGTATGAGGTTTGCATGGAGAAGCTGTGTCAGCACTAGGAGAAACTGATGTGTTGCCCTGAGTTTGCAGTGTTTCAGTGTTTTTTCTTCTGTAAATATTCTTAGACCTTTCTGTAAACATGGCCATGGTCTCTTAGCTACTATCTATGCTATTCTATGTTTATGAATTCCAGTATACTGGGTGGAGAAATATGATTGACAAATGCTTTGAAGAAATATGATTGACAAATGCTTTGACCAGTGGATTATGAGGTGTTGATTTCTACCTCCAATCCACGGTGATTTGTGAAAACATATAAATAAAAGCAGAGGGTTCCGCCCTCTCTCTCTTTCTGCTCCTCCGTCTGCTGTTCACTGTGGTTCCTTATTTGGCTCTCCTTGGGGGTTCCTCGGCCTACTAGGCCGGCCTGACGAGTGCTACACTGATGTGACTGCAGTTCATCTCTACCAAGCTTATTGTAAATTTTGTTAATAGCAGCATTAGTGTTTCAGAAATTCATTGAAAAAGCATAAGGGACAGCTGCTCTCTCCACACTCTCCCTTTCCCATCCTAACTGGAAGAATCAGATTCTCAGCTGGTGTAAAGTGTTGTAGCACCACTGATACCAATGAAATATTGTTTACTCCATCCAATGAGCTGATTCACAGGCACTGAGTGAAGAAAGAGACAAAACACATCTCATAGAACACTAGAGGATTCAGATGTTACTGGTTTCAGCAATCTGCCTTATAAAAAGTATTAACAGACAGCAAATATCACAAGCCATTGCTTAAATTTACAGTCACACAAACTAGGGAATTCTACCCATTTTCAGAGTTCAAACACGTGAAAAATGCAAACCTACTCTGAAGAGACAGCTGAATTTATTAAAAATGTTCTGTGTAATGATCTATGCTGATGTCTTCTGGACCTAAGTCTTGCAAAACATATGTGGCAATTATTAAGTCTGTTGTATCAGCAGCTTTAAACATAGTGGTGATCTGAATTGTTGCTGAAATTTAGATTATTGTTTTTACAACTGCAGTATTTGGAAATCTTGCCAATAGGAAGTACTTGTTTCAGTTGTTACTTTGCTGTCATCATAATAGAGATCACAAAATTGCATAAGAATAAATTAGAATAACGAGTATATTAATAATGAAGAGATTCATTAAGTTTAGCTCTCAAAAAAAATTCAAGAAGTTTACCTCTATTTCTTAAGGATCGATGAAGTGATATTCTTGGTCACATCAAAAGTCTCTGCAGCCCCAAATGTTCTTTCCTACAGGAATCATCTGCAAATATATAGGAAGAATGTAAGAAATAGAAGGAAATAGAGAGGATGATTCTACGTTGGTGCCCTTGGTCACCTTCTTTAGAATTGACAAGTTCTAGATATTGCATCACTTCCATCACATTTAACACCACGCCAGCAGATCTTTCCCCAGGAGCTCTCTGAAACAGCTTTGAATACGTTTAAACTCTTGCTCACCTCTGTATCTTGCGATAATGAGTTCTGCAATTTATTTGTAATTTGTGTAAAAGCAGTTTTATTTGTTGGTCTTCCTAATAAAAACATTGGGGCACCTCTAGTTCTTACACTCAAAATAGCTTGTAATTACTGCTTATCTGCTAGTTAAGACTGTGTAGACCTATTTGGTGACTTCCTTCAGTCCTGCCTTTTCCAAGATGAAGCGCTGCAGGCTATATCCACATGAAATCTGTTCTGTATTTCTAATCACCCTAACCATGGCTTCAAAGCTACACCAAACTGTTTTCCAAATTGATTGAATTGGATTGTTTTCAAGATGTGATCACGCCATGGATTTATTAAGCAGTGCAGAGATTTTGTTTTGTTCCCCATTCAATTCCTAACAACTTCAAACATAGCATTTGCCTTTATGAAAATGGCAGAGCATTGTGCTTATATTTTCAGAGATGCAGTCAAATATTTTCAGAATGATGATAGATAATTTAGAAACCATCATAATTTATGCCTGTTTATATAAAAATTTTCCTTTGTGTATTACTCTGTATATCTTCAAAATTTTGGTATTTTCTGCCACTCAGTTGGCTAGGAAAAATAATTTAGAAAAGAAATCATACTTAGGAGAACTGTAGTTTGTGAAAAATAAAGACTGAGACTTTTCTGAGTCAAAATATTTCTGTCAAAAATTAGATATTAACTTTTTGATGAGATGATGTTTAGCTATCTCTTCTTTGAGTCACCAAAATGTTTATTTGTGATTTGTGCATAAAGTCATTCATTGCTCTTTTCTTTCTGTCTGATAACATGGTCCTGGACAAGGATTACCATATCAAGAAAGTTGTATCTGAGGGAATTTACAGAGGAAGGTCTGCAGGTGAATGGTGTTGGGTTTGCTATTATGAGTTGTAGACTTTGGAATACACTTATGTTCGTTGAAACAAAAAAAAACTCGTATGCTTTATATCAATCAATGTTAAAGAACAGTCTACATTCTGACTGTCAAATGTTCTTAATGAGTCACTTAACAGCAGCTCCAGACTACAACTCTAAACTCTTATTCTGATGCTGAACTTAACAAGTTGTCAGCAACCCACTCAAAAAGGGTAAAGTTAAATGGCTGCAGAATTGGCTTTCAAGATTTGTTCACCAGTTGTATTCTGCATCACGCAACAATAAAATTGAGGAATGAGCTGCCCAGGGCTCAGGCAGGAAAAAATAACAAATTAATCAGAAACATTTTTTCTTGGACTGACTTACTCAACTGTAATAACATTATTTACTTAATATTCCATTCTGAATATAGATAGATAGATAGATAGATAGATAGATAGATAGATAGATAGATAGATAGATAGATAGATAGATAGATAGATAGATAATAGAATCATTTTATAAAATTCTATTATTCCACATGTTTCAATGAAGGTTTACTTATATGAGCAAATACAGGATTAAGGAATATTTTCATAATTTCCTCCTTAAATAAGTCTTTGAGTAAGGCTGAAGAATGAATGTTGTGAAACGTTTTCAAGACAGAAGAGAACAGTTTTTTCCTCATTTCAAGACACACAGAAAATTTAAATGAAAAGAACAGATAATGGAAAAATACTACTACCCTCCTGCTTTGGTTAGTTGTTACTGTTGTCACCAATGACGTCTTAATGTTCCTGGCATTTAAATGATAATAAAAGCTACAGCCTTGCAAATTCTTTCATAGTAAGTAACTATTCTCTCTAGAGGGACGTAGATAATATGAGGAGGGAAAAAACCCACTTAAGATAAAGAGGTCCATAAAAAGTATCACAATATCTTATTTACTGTAGTAGTTTAATGGTGACACTGACATAGGCTTTAAATATATTTTCATAATGCTAGCTTCCCTGTTCATAATTGGGTAAACAGCCCACAGTCTGTATCCAAAACACCTGTATATGCAATTTGGAGGGGCAGGGAGAAGCAAATAAAAACAAGGGGGAAAGAAAAAGCATTGCAGAAGCCTAGGGTTTTATTCATGTGACTGAGAAGCAAAACAACTGAGCAAATGTATGAGCACTCTCATTTTTATAAAATTGTCTGCTGTTGCATTCAGCACTGAAGTGGCTTTTATTCGACTCTCACATCTTTAGATGTCTGGGAAATTAGTAATGTGAACTGTGATGCAGCTGTGTCTCTGTGCCAGTCAGGACACCACCAGTGGCACTGGAAGCTTATTTTCCCCTCTTTGGGAGGGCATTGCAAGGTCTAATGAGTCTGCTTTCTGGCGAGCAGAGAAAGGACAGGATGCAGACTGGACTTTGGATTGGAGCCTGTCCCTGAATTCAATGGCCATACAGAACAGGATAGATTCTCTGTCTCCCTGCAAAGCAATCTCCTGGGACGAATTGCCCATTTTATTTTTCTTAACAAGTTAGAGATGAGGTTTAACTTTGTCCTACTTCATGCCCACAAAAATTTACTTGCATACCTGCTAACCAGCTTTTGCCAAGGTTACCACATGTAATTTATGGTATAGAAAAAAACCCTAATTTTGGAGCAACAGGTGTGTTCTGACTTGAAATCCACCAACTTTTCTCAGTTTTGCTGTATGACATGCAAAATGACTTTCACACTGCCTGCCATACATTCAGTCTGTCAGATAACCACAAAACATTCTCGGGTTTTTTTAAATGTCCCTTCAGCTGGGTAATGAATGGATGGCATTTGAAGTGGCAGTGTAAAATGCTGTTGAACATGCTAGTATTTGGTAATTGGCTTATATTTCCAAATGCATGTATTTTTTTAACTCCCACTTCAAAGGAAATAATCCAGTACCAAACCTGAGGTAGATCCTCACCTGCAAAAGATGTTGCCTGGCCAGACCTGTAGAACTGAAAAAGATCAAGAACATACATACAGGCAGAGTTCTTTTTCCTTGCTTGCTTTGCCAACATACATGATAGGTGCAAATACAGACGGACTGGGTATCCCCAATTCCTGCCATTGCAGCTTCTCCCTCTTGTTGCATTTGCTAGTGTGGGAATGGGTTCCAAATCCCTCCCTTGGGGGCTGGAGCAGCCTCATGAATTCTCTATCTCTGACCTGGCATAATCTCATCCCTGTCCTCAACTTAGGTTCAGAATCTGGATACCAAAAAATCCAAAAGATTTCTATCACTGGTGCATAGTTTCTAAAATAACTTTTTGTTTGCCGCCTCCCCAGAGATTAACAGGACTATTTTGCAGCCATCTCTGAGACAGTGAAGGCCAGCTATAATATAACTTTCTTTTTTTCCACTTGAACAATGGGAAGGTAACAGGACATAATGTTACAGTTTAACCATGCGATTTTAAGAGGTTTCAATTCCTGCTACATCCAATGTGAATGAATTTATGGATCCTATATCCAGACTGTCTCAATCCCTTACCTTTGAATTTGGCCTCAGTGTTGGCCACTTAGTCCAGATCAAACAATTTGCCCATTTTTATCTCCTCAGAAACAGGAAATATGTCTGGTTGTGAGCACATGAAGTTCAGGTTTGTGTGCAGTGGCTATGTGCTGGACAGATCTGGATGCTAACCAACATGGGACCCTTGACACCACACCAGTCCCCATGCACGAGATACTTGTCTGTATCACCATCTGTTTTCACCATACTGAAATATCCCAATCCCTTCACCTGTACCACATGAACCATGGTGCTATTTTACCAGACTTGCATCTGGACCTAAATGCACACTTCAATTTGTTGGTTTTTTAAATCACTACTTTTTTCTCTGCTTAGATTTCAGAGTTCTCTTACTGTAGATCTTCAAACAAAATAGCTTGTGGTATCTCTAAAAACTAAGGGGGAAATCTGTTAGCATATTCATATTCAGATGTGTATGAATATAGAACAGATAAAATGACTAAAAGACTTGATTCCAACAAAACACAATTTTTCACCTCCAAACCCCAGCTGGCATGAAATGTAGTATGTAGGAAAGCAGATGATTCTGTTCATAACCCTGGGTTAAGTGGTATGCAGAAATGTGGGCAATAAAAATGATTATGCAACATCAGACCCATGGAAAACATGTATGCATGAACACAACACATGTTGATACAAAAACAGGCAAAGCAGTTGACACCAAAGAGCTGCAACTTAACTCCAGTAGTTGCTAGGACGCTCTGAGGACCAGCAATTCTGTGAGGACAAGAGCTGTGATGGTCCCCTGGGGAGGTAGGGCAGAACTTCACCATCTAGAGCCTATTCCACCTCCCCAGTTAGAAATTCTGGGCAGCCAGGGGAAACAGGGGCAGCCCCAGTCCTGGGTACTGGGCACCTCCTTGGAGATGGGAACCTGCCAAGGATGGGCTGGGGTGTCAGCC
This sequence comes from Pomatostomus ruficeps, assembly GCA_013400735.1. Classification (NCBI taxonomy): domain Eukaryota; kingdom Metazoa; phylum Chordata; class Aves; order Passeriformes; family Timaliidae; genus Pomatostomus; species Pomatostomus ruficeps. The sequence continues at coordinate 20,064 of VYZT01022517.1, forward strand.
TGTGGGTGGGGGTCAGGATCAGACCTGGTGAGGGGAAGCTGTGTCAGACACAAATCTGTGTGCAAATGCAAGCTACAGAGAATATCACCATGCTTACAAGTAAAGACTGAACAATAGTGTATTTCTGAGAGATGCTGTACAGCCCTCATCTTTCACCCTGTTCTGAAAGTGGTGCCTGGTGTGCTGTAGGCTACAAAGAGGTACTTGGCATCCAAGAGGTCTTAATTATTGTGACCACACAGAAGATTTGACTGCAGGAAGATACCATGCCATTAGAAACACATATTTAAGTCAGTGTTTTGCTGTGAAAATAGGCTGTGCTGGATGAGGAAGCATTCTGCTGGAGGCAGAGTGGTGAGACTCCCTTGGAACAGATCTTGTGACCACTAATTAATTGGTAGTGTTGTAATAATCTTGTATACTAATGATGTGATCAGCTAATACATGGTTAAACAGCATCAGCAGCAGAGGAAAAGGGCTGGAATTTGCCAGTAAGAAAAAGAGTGGTATCAAAAGGTCTGAAATAATTGAAATGAGCATATAATGTAAAATGCAAGAGCAAACAGGAAATTCTTCAATAAACTCAGGACCATCCTTTAAAAATGAGAAAGTATTTGTATGTAGATAATAATTTTTAGAATTTCTGCCAAGAATCAATAAGAGGTGAGCATGGAAACCCCAAATGTCAGAAAATGTTTTCAACAGGGAGAGGGGATTGCTAACAGCATTTTGCAAGGCTAGCAGGAGATACATATGTGTGTGTCTGTGTGTGTGTGTGTCTGTGTGTGTGTATGTCTGTTTACAGGCACAGTCAGTCAGGTAAAGGCAGGAGATGTGGAAGCAAGAGCAGCTGCAGGGAAAGGAGGATTGGAATAATCACAAACATTACTTGTGAGATGAGGCTAGAAAGAAGGGTGTTTCTAGCCTGGCAAAATGAATGCTGAGAGACAACATGGTTGCTCTCATGGAACACGTCAGTAATTGAACACTAGACAGTAAGGTGCAGGACTTGTTAGCACACGATAGAACATTTTTAGCACTTGCATTTTTCTTGTGAGCCTGTGAACCACGCACTTGCTAGTGCTAGACGTAAGAACACGTCATTTTCCTGGGAGGCTGAAAGTCCAAGCAGAGTCGTGTTCAAAGTCTGAACACAAGATGCTTTCCAGTGAAATCAGCTGTAGGTAATGGCAAGATCTAACTGTTGCTGTGGCTCTGCTAATATGCCAGGAATGAGATCTGTTTTCAGAGCTGTCAGAGAAGTCTCAGAGACTGTCAGAGTGAGAAGTAGATTACGGTCTGCCCTGCAAACACCACAGGTACTTAAGCAGAAATGAGTTTCAGTGCCTCTTCCATAATGTGTGAAGTGCAAGGCGTACAGGCTCTATATAGCATGCTGACATGCTTTGGCAACCCATGCTGGTGACGATGGGGTAACTGGGGCATGGAACTTTCTTTTGGAGAAAACTCCTGTTTCTTATGCAGATTTCCTCCCTCCTCTGTTAAATTTTTTTATGCTCACACACTCACCCAACCTTTCTGGAACTGCAGAGCTGATCTGACAGAGGATATTTCTGATCCTGATCCCAGGAAAATTTAACATCCCCTTCAGAAAGTCTCATTTGGTGGCTTTAAGCTGCTTCAGATACACACATATCACAATGGAGAGATGAAAGAAAAACAAGTCAAGTGCAAGCAATAATGCCCTGATAATAAAGCTTTTTTAAATCACAAAATAAGTTGTTTGAGCTCGAGATATATTCACATTTCTGAAGAAGCCCATCTCCCATATTAGCATTTATGTTCATTCAGTTATTAGACTCTATCAGAAAGCTGATTTATACCTCACTCTTCATACTTCTTGATGATTGGCTTGAAATTGTGGCTATAGAAGGTCTGTTTTTAAAATCTCCAGTGATGTAAATTCTACAGGAGTGTGGGTACCTACAAAGACTTGAGAAGTGGGAGGTAGTAGTTTTGCAAAACTTGCACGTAAAGGAAAGCAAGAGACATTAGTCATATCTCTGTCATTGCAGCCATGTAGAAATAGGCAGAGGACCTGGCACATAAGAGCTGATTGAAGATCAGTATCCAAGAGAAGTTATTGACTGTTGTTTACTGGCATTTTACACCCTGTACGTTTGGAAAAAAAGCAATCATGTAGTTTGGTTTTTGGGGTTTTTTTGGTATTTGGGTATCAGGTTTTTTGGTAGTGGAGGTGGTGGTGTTTTGTGGTGAAGGAAGGGGTGCTGGTTATATTTTAGTTACTATCAGTAGTCAGAGATTTCTGCGCTGAGAAAAAAATCCCTCTCCTTTACTGTCTGTTACAATAAGATACATAAACATATATTCCAATTTTCAAAGCAAACTGAAGAAATGGGGACTTTTCTTTTGGTGCTGCCTCCCTTTAAGAGATCTGAAAGTTGTATAGATTTTTAGTATATGCTGGTTAGTTATCCTGTGAAAAACAGGTTTTCTGAAAATGCAATCCTTTTTGTTTCATTTGGAAGAATTGGTGATTTAATTTTTAACCATAATATTTCATGAAATATGAATTGCTTGTATATGTCAGAAAAGAAATTCAAGAACAGATGAAGCTCATTAAACAATTTGGTTAAAAGGAAAATTTTCATTGAAGAAGAATTTTTTGGCGAAACTCTTGTCATGTATTTGGTTTTTAATACAGTATAACCTGGACTAATACAGTATAATCTAGCATGATTGCTCATTCATTGTGAAAACACCATTCTTACAAGATCAGTTATTTTTTTCTAATTGTTTTGGAACCAATGAGCAAAAAGAGGGGAAAAGAGTGGAACATTACATGTGATGTTTTGGGCCATTGTGTCACATTCAATCACAAAACATTGTGTCACAATCAATCACAAACCGATATCACAAGCTGATGTAACATCATTCTGAGACCAAACTCAAAAACTTTTCAAACTCCAAATGTCTTTGAAAGCAAAAGAAAATTTATCAGGAAAATAACATCTATACATTTATTTACCATTATAACTATGACAGGCTGTATCCTCCTTGCAGATTTAGGAGATTTTTAGATCAAACAGATTAAAATACATCCAGAAAGACAGTATGTGGTATAATTTTTAGAATAAAAATTTATGAAAGTTAATGCTGTTTGTAGAACAGATTTAAAATATGCACAAATCCCAGTATACAAATTCTACGCTTGAAATTTCAGAGTTGACATACAAGCTGATTCCTCCTGCTTCCCTTCTTAGAGCTCAGCACACTAGCAAATTAAAAGCAGGTAATTTCATTAACTACAGGCAGGTACATAAAAAAAAAGAGGGTGAAGAATTCATACAGTGAGGTGCCGTGCTCTGAGTTTGGAGCTGTGGGTATCAAATCCTCTGCTCTTCCACTAACTGCCTACACAACTGTGGGCAAATCACTCCTGTGCCTCTATTTCTGTAACTGAAAGAGGAATTTGCAGTATCATTTGTGAAGAGCTTTAAACATAAGCGGCACACAAGAGTATGTTTTTACATAGTGGGTGCAAAACCAGACTGTTCTCTGGTACCATCCTTTTGAAACCATTGGAATCAATAAAGTCGTATGGATGCATGTGAGGTCCTATATATTCCAAGAAATAGGCAAAACCAGGCACTTAGCACCTCTTTGGTTATGGTTTGCAGCATGTATTAATTACTGATCATGCGTGCTGACATTATTGCAATATTTCCTTGCCTATAATTTATCTAAATGGGGCTTACTCATTCAGCCAAGGGAACAGCTCACCTGGTTTCTTGTTGGTGGAGGAAGGTCCTGTGAGACAAACACTGCGTCTTGATGGTCACATTTTCCTGTTAGTTGATGGGAATACAAATGTTGCCAGAACCTCCTGGGCGGAGCAGTCAGTGAGACCTTGATTGCCGGAGGCCAAGAGGAAACTCCTGTACGTGTTGAACTGAAGTGGCACTCTGATTTCCAAGGCAGCTCTCAAAGAACCTTGGCTGAAGTACACGAGCTCTGGTTCAAGGGAAAGGCCCCATAGTGATGCTGGGTGAGTGGTTGAGAGAGGGTACTCACATTTTCCTCCAGCTATCTCCTTCAACTGGTTTTGTTTTGCACATAGCTACTTTATAAATAAACAAAATCTCATAAATAAAATCTGTTTTCCCTCAAAATAGCCCTGCGGAAGGGTGGGGTTTGTGTCAGGTGCCTCTAGTTTTTCCCGCTGTTTGGGTAGGGCTATATCCCAAGCTCAGAAAGAACAAGCAGGTGTGGGAAGAAGCTAAAAGGATACCCACAACAGTCAATAAAAATCCTTGAAAGTAAATAAAGGAATTTACACTTTGGCTTGGATTGTCACTTGAGTGTAGGTGATACTAGGGAAATGTAATATATAAAACAGTTACACTTAATTTTTTTTTTCCTCCAGAATTAAAGCTTATTTTCCCATCTCCTTTTCTTGCTTTTGTTTATACATCCAGGGAGGGAGGGAGGAAGAAAGGAAGAAAGGAAGAAAGGAAGAAAGGAAGACAGGCTATGATATTGGCTAAGTGTTTATAAAGACAGTTATAAGGGGTATCAGCATAGAACTGTGTTGTTATAGCTTTCCTACGTTGACAAAACCTTGAAGGCTTAGGATCTTCAACCTTTCACATTTTTAGGAAAAATAATTAGCTAGAAAGTTAAAGACGATACATTTTTTCCTTTCATGCTTATATACTACTTTCCCTGTCTTTTGGGGAACTCTGAAGTTGAACAAATACAAGAGAATTATTAAGATAGCCAGAGTTCTAGCAGTAAAGGGCTTACTGGATGATAATAATAAATGACACAGACACAAAGTTCAGTAAAGGTCTGCTGATGCTTTTCAGACTATGTGGATCTTGCTTCTGTCTTTGCTTAGCCTGTTTATTGCAATGAAGATGCCACTGGGAACATTATAGCAATAGTTTAGCAGTTAAAGAAAGAAAACTTGGGAGAAGGAGGGAAGAATTTCTCAATCTTTTAGAAGAAATCCGGGCTAAAAGTCTGTTCCGCCCACTTGGAATTAGGTCACAGTGACCTGCAAAGTGGTCATTCAGCCTTATTGAAAGATGTAGTGCAGACCAGAGGTCCCCACACTTCAGAGCTAGCATTGAAACATGAAGTTTAAAAA
>VYZT01022519.1:218-19309 GCA_013400735.1 Pomatostomus ruficeps
TGTGTTTGACTCCAATGCTATTTAGAGTCATGTGCCCTACATTATTTAAGCGTAATCCCTCCTTTTGAAGCTGGGCCACTCTCCAGCAGGAATACAAGTGTCACGGTGGTGGGTGGGAATACTAGCAAGTAGACTAACAATTCTTGCTCTACATGCTCTGGATAGGTATTCTGCTTTCTAAAGATACTCTCTACAGATATGGTTTATTCTGATAGTTTGCAAAAGCTGTGGGCTAGTTTCACACTTTCCTTCTCCTGTGTAGAAAACCACCAGCACCAAGAACATGACAAGATTCATGCAGAGAAACCCTAAACACAGTATCCCCCTGTGGCTTTGTAGTTTTGAGCCTTATGAGGGATGGATTTTTGCCTGTTTTTTAATCATTCCTTACAAAACTGGATGAATACTCTTTATCATCACAGTTTATAGTAAGGAAACCAGGCAGAGAGATGTAAGCAGTGTTTGTTACTGAAGAGAGGACAGTCTTAGAGCAAAGATTGCACTTCAGGAAAGCTTAGGGCTTGATGGGTAGTTTGTCTGGTGTTCAGCAATGGTGCCAGCAGCTAGCCCATACTTCTGCTTGTGGTTTCCATTTGTCAAGCAGACCCTGAAAGCAACTATGTCAACTTCAGCTTGACCTAGAGTGACGAATATCCCCCAGTTAGACTTTATGTTAAAACATCAGTCTTAAAACTGCCAAAGGTGAAAAGTTTTCTTCAGCCATCCCTGTTCTATATGAGCTAACTCCTAGCAAAGTGCAAGGGTAAGGTTGGAAGGGATGTTACCAGTTTAAATGTCTCAACAAGAAATCTGTTGCCAGTGCCCTCATCTGTCAAACCCCATTTCTTTATCTCTACATGATCAAGGACTACAATACCTTTTCCAGGACTGCTGAGCCAAAACCCCCCCAAAAAACCCAAAACAAAAAGCAAAACTAATTTCACCACTTACAAAATGTAATGATGTAAATCAAAGCCAAAAAATGCCCTTTCAAAACTCAGTTTCCTGAACGGAGGAAAAAAAAATAGAGCCAGATATCCTGAACAGAGCAAAATAAATCAGAGATACTAAAAAACTTTACCAAGCACAGAAGAAAGTTTTGCTCAGGTAAAACCTTGCGAGCTGGCCCTGATCTGCACTATGTTTCTGGCACAGGTAGATAGAACATCAGGAGACAAAGGGACTTTGCCAAATATTGCACAAGTGTGTGTGTCTGTGTGTTTGTGTGTCTGTGTGCCTGTATATGTGTGTGTCCTATGTGTGTGTCCTATTTGGCACTATTAATACATCATTCCTTAACTTATAAGGTCCATTTTCCAAGACTTCTCTAAAGATCTTCTGGATAACATACATAGCAAAGATCTGTATTATTTCTGTAATGCTGCTAGATTGATCCAACCTGCTGATTGTCATCAAGAGAAAACATACTCCACAGCCCACACATGTATGTCAAAATTAGCAGAAAGGATTCTCCCCTCACATATTAGAAAAATGTTTTCTTGACAGTTAACAAAAAATGTGATTTGAACCAAATATTTTCTGTACCTGTGTTCAGTAACCTTTGTATTCGATGGATTTTAATCTGAATGGGAAAAAATGCTTATATATTCTTGCAAAATATATTCAGGGATACAAAGTTTAATAAAAACTAGAATATGTTATGTACCCTTGTCCAATAATATTGTAGCCAGAATCTGAAGATGCTAAGAGCTTGAATGTAAAAATAACTGTGGATGAGAAAAATAAAAATCATGTGCATTATAAAAACTATTACTAGATAGATAACAGCTGATTATGCACATACTGAAAACTTACACTCCCTATTTCAGATATCTATGTTAAAATAAACATTGTATCTAGCAACCCTTTTCATACGGCATTGTCATTCTGTGTACAGTGCGGCTGCCAAATTCAGATCTTCCCGAAGCTGCAGAACAAGAACTTCTTCTTCCTATTTCTACATTTCTGGCTTGGTTGAAGTATAAAGATTTTACATTCGAGTCATGTTGTGTTCACACCCCAACCTGTAATCAAAAGTCTGAACGTTGTGAAAAAAGCACGGGACAAAAATCCTCCACAGCTACCAAATTCATAAACAGAAGAGCTGTTCCAACAAAGTAATTTTTTAAACATTTCATAAGAATTAAATTAAGAAAATGTTATTCATTACTCCCTGGAGTAAGATTTCACAGCATGTTATTATATTCTGAAGTAGTTACCACTTTGTTACTGATCCGGGTTGGTGAAACAGCACTCCAGCCTTGATTCCCCGGGCTTAGGTAACCAAGCAGTGAGTGGAAACCTGCAAGTCCTCTATTCAGTTTGGTAAACACGGTCTTGTCTGTCACTTCTCATTGTTCCTCTTCAAAGTACAGTCGCCACCTTATCTGGCAACAGCTCTCTTGAAGAGTGCTGCTCATGTGAAATAATCTTTCACCACCGAGGCCAGCATTTCCCTAACACAAGAAGAAGCATTTATCTTGCTGTTAATGGTTAATTAATTTTGAAAATGTATATTATAACACAATAAAAAAAAAAAAAGAAAAAAAAGCCAGGCCGGACAATGGAGCAAAATGTCTCTTCCTCAAATTGACTCCTATTTAGTTCTTCCAATGTCATCCAAAACACAGATAACTTTTCTTTCATGAATTGTTCTCCTGAATGATTTATACATGTTGTGTTATCTGAAGCCCTTTCCAGATCCCCTGTGGTTTCAGCCAGCCATCAGCTGCATAATTGTTAATTTTAACACTATAAAAGGTTCTGATGCCGAGGAGATAAAGTGTTGGAGGAAGAATTAATTGAAATGTATCTTCCAATCACACTGGTTCCCTACTTCCAGTTCCACAAAAATTATACATTGGATTTGAGGTTAAAATAAATTTACATTTGTGCTACCCATAAAGCTTTTGGACCAGTAGAAAATAGATAAGTTAATTGTTTCTAAAACCCATACAGAGTTTATCCTGAGAATAATTCAGGGCAGTCTCCTGTTCATAGCCCACAGCACCATGAGCAGCCATATAGAGGATTCTTCCCAAGCTATTGCAGACATAATTGGTCAGAAGACATGTGACAGGAGTCTTTTACAACAGCAGACTGACAGAAAAGGAGCTCAAGCTCCACCAATATTTAATCTGGATATTAAACACTCTATGCTTCCTAGAGCTACTAATACTTTTTTTTTCTCCAATGTTTACTCTGCTTGTACGCTTCAAGTGAAGTATTATAAGTAAAGCTACCATGTTTCATTTACATTTTTATCATAAATATATACAAAATGTGCAAAATTATTTTATAGGCTATTTGGAGAAATATAGTTGGGGCACATGAATTCAGCGATCATGGGATTCATATTTAATTTACAGTTAGATGACTGTAAAAGGCCATCCTCATTTAACTGAGGCCCCCAAAATAGGCTATATCTCTGTTGAGCCTTTGTTTATACATTATCACTATTATCAAATATCTTTTGCCAGGCTCTTTAGAAATGGGCTGAAATGCATATTTTGAGTGCAGAGGAGAGTAAAAAGAGGCAACAAGGTCTGATGCTTTGCTTCTTCACTCTCTGTTCAGCTATATCAGAGCACCACCTTCCCACCTGTAAAAACCCCAGTTCAGACCCAGCACAGGGAAAAGAAATTGAGGAGGTTTCATCTCAGAATTCAGCAAATATTTGTCCACGCAATAAAAACACTGCATTTCTGCTGTAAGGACATACAGTGTAAAAACAGCAACAAACTGAGATGAAGGGGGACTCGGAGGAGCAGAGAGGGAAAGCTTGTACAGCACCTGCCCACACTATACTTGGATTTAGTCCACTTCATGAGTCCTACTTTCATGAATATCAAATTCAACAAACAGTGTAAGAAAAGACCCACATTAGAATCTGCTTTATGCTAAGATGTATTATCACTTGAAGAACACTTTATTGCTGAGTAAAACACTCAGTATTTTCCCTCACTATTAGGTCTCTCACAGGAAATAAGAGCATGTTAGTTGTTTCAAGTCCCAGAGCAAATGCAAGGATTATACATCTTATATTTTAGGACACAAAGACATGGCGCTCCAAAGCAAACAAAGATGCCAACTGAGCAGAGAACATATTTAGATATTACACAGCATATTGTATTAAGAACATAAGAGTGTCGTCAAAATCTCTCCTCAGCAAAGCTCAAATATGGCAAACAGGGACAGAAATGGGCAAACTTTCATCAGGATGAATCATGGAAAAAATTCCCATTTCTCAACAATCCATGTCTCTAATTGCATTTTCTCTATCAGCTAAAAGTAGGTAGGTAGAACTGTAGGTAGAATTATAATGCAGCAATAGAGCACCAATGATTTTCTAAGCCTGGGATACTGGGTATATAATTTTGCTTTTAAATCCATCCTGTGGTGGGCACTTACACACACAATAGAAGAGGAGACATGTCCCAATCAGTTTATAAGATTGTATGAAGAAAATGTGTAATACAGCAACCAGATAGATATAAATAGAATAATACAAAGAAATCTAATCTACTGCAAAGCTATAATTCAATCCTTCTGCAACACAAGTGCAAAGCTAAACAGGCTTATGAATAGCACAAAAATCCATATAGCCAAAACTGTATACCCTATGTCATCAAATCAAAAACCTTGAATTATTGCTTATCATTGCTATTTCATTTTAATAAAGGAAAAAAATCTAATGACTATGTCAAGAAATAAGCATTATTAAATTATAATTTTGTACTGAGCGCATATGAGGAATGATAAGATTTACATGCTCCCTTTCTACTCTCCCTTTCTCCTCCCTTCTATTTTTTTCTCTGTATGTTTATGTGTTCATGTTAGAGGCAGGGAAAGATGAATATTGAACATGGGAGGCAAATTCCAGTCTGGCTTATATCTTGTGTGATTCTCCTGATTTCAGCAGGGATTTGTCTCATATCTTTGGACCCGAACACTTAATTTAAGTTCAGGGTCCTGTGATTTTTTTCCTTTAGAAAGAGAAATTTCAAATGGTATCAGATCTCTCTGATAAATATTATATATTTACAAAGATTTTATGAAGTCCCTGTCCCCTGAGCTCAGGAAGATTCAAACATTCAGCTCAAAGACTTCCTTTCCTCTTTCTTTCTAATGGCCATGGTCTTATTATTTTATATAGGCTCTACTGCATTTTTATGTATTTATTCTTGTAGGGCTTTTCTTTTCCTCTTCCATACACAGAGAGACATGCATACACATCCTGTTCCATTAAAAAAAAAAAAACAGCCAAACCCCTCTGCTACACCATTCAACCTGAGCAGCCCGTGTGTGTACCCTGGGTTTGAACAGTGACATATGCTTTTGCTTGGGGAGGAGGTTGATCTTATTTCATAAAGCAGATTAACTGCTTCTTACAGCTGCATTAAAGGAAGGCAGTGGTAAAGCCCATAGCTTCAATGGCATTTCACCCAACCCACAACACAAGGAATGTAACTCAGAATAGGGTACAGGCTGGGATGTGAGAGACAAGTGAGTGCCATCAGAGATGGAGAACAAGTATTTTTACATAATTGACATAGTATGTGACAGTTTGGAGAACTGAACATTATTCAGTGTAAGTAAAGGCCATCGTCTGCAAGTGACTCTGGAGAGATCATTGGTAGAAGTGTTACTGATTGTGCTCTGTCTCTCTGGAGTAGCTGATCAGGTGCTCTACCTCAGGCCCTTGCACCAGCCATTACTCCACAGCTGGTGCAAGGAACAGGTACTGGGACAATTATTGTGTTGAGCCACACCTGTGAGAGCCAGGAAGGACAGCTGTGACTTCAGTCAGGAGTAAATACCTGAGCTTTGTCTACCTGGAGACAGTTGAGGAAAGTGTCTTGAATTATTTGAGGCTGTAAGATGAACGCACATAAATTACTTTGCATTAACCCCTCATGTGGACACCCTCTTTCATTTTCTAGAAGCAACTCCTGTCAAGTTTCACATTGAAGGTGAAGGATTAAACATCAGTGAAATCAAGTCATTACACTTGAACACCTGTGTGCAAGTTTCAAAAACCTCAACTTTGTACCTTTGTTTACACTATCTTAATGTCCTATGTGAATAAATAGCCATTTTTTCCCCCTATTTTCCTAATTCTTTTAAAGGTTGTATTCAAGATCAAAGCGATTTCTTCATGGACACAAATATGCATTATGGACAGGTTTATCTTGTTGAGGTGGAGAACCTATTTTAATAGTCTGTCCTTGAAAGCTAATGGTTCCAGTTCGGTTTTGGGTGTCACTGATAAAGATTGTAGTGCAGCTTACGTATCTGTGCTTCTTAAATTTGTTGTCATTTTTATTGAGGCAAATGATCTTGGCACACTATTTGTGGTTTCATCAATGACAGAGACAATGAGACAAATTGTCGACAAAGATAAACAAATGTGGTGCCAGGGATTTCTCCACTAAATTTGCCAGCTCAACGGGGATCTGGTCGAATTCGTCGGACACATAGGCTATTAATGAAACTCAATCATTGAGATATATGAAGCTATAGCAATTTTACTGCAACAGGTTTCAAATCTATGGATAAGTGTGTTCCTCTCTGCTATGCTTCTTTAGTCCTGGAAAGTGTCTAGGAGAGTCTAGAGGAGCCAGGAACTTGGAAGTGCTCCTGGGTCAGATGACTTTGAAGAGCTCATGGGGAGAGAGGTGTGGTAAGCTGCATATCATGAGTTTGGGTGTGACTCCATTGGGACCTGGAGCTTTGGAGATGTGTTTGTGAGGAAGGTAAAGAATTACATTAGGGGAGCTTCATCCCCCATGCTTCCAGCTGTTCCTGCATATCTAGTCTCAAAACCAACCAGCCAGAGACTTGTGAGCTACCAAGTGCAAGCAGCAAGGGAAAGAAGTCTCCCCTGGATCTTTTACCTGTGTTACCACTGCCTCTGCTGGCTAGTGATCCTACTGCAGTGGAACCTCTCCTGCCAGTCTGCTGGGTGAGAGAAACTCTGGTTAGGACTGAGATGGATGAAGAATTCATACATGGATTTTCCTTCTTTGTTTCCAGAGGTAAAAGGACAGCTTTAGGCTCCATTCATACCTTGTTGCTGCTCCAGGCTAGATCCCACTGACTGACAAAGCCTGTTACAGGCTGCTCTGTAATGGCTTTAGACATTGATAATTACTGATAAATCAGCTTCAAACATCTTTCTCTGTTACTTCACTGTCATAAGTAAACATAGTATTCAATAAACTGCCAGTAAAGACAGATCCATGCCAAGTCCTTCTGATTTTGAAACACTAATTGTTGGCTGCAGAGTAAAAGAAGAAAGGCTCCCTTCCTCCCACCATGGCAGCTGTGAAACCATGATCAGCAGGGCTGGTGAGGGTGGCAAGCAGCTTTGTGAGCTGGTGGCAGTGGTGTTTCTGTCTCAAAGGAGTACTTACCTTCACAGTAATTTTTATTTCAGCCCAGAATTACCCTCTCTAAGAGAACAAATGTAGTGCCTTCCTTGTGTGAATTTTGGCAACTGGCATATAGGATGAGGTTTCACAAGTGGGTTATGCTGATCTCAGACTCTGCTGCGGCTGCTATGGAAGGTCCCACATTTCTCTCTTCATTCACCTTTCCACTGCTGTTCATTCATCAGTGTTAGCAATCAAATGTGTGTTTGTGTGACTGGTGAAAACTAGCGGCTTTGCTCTTTTTGGGATGGTTGTTTTTCAGCTGGATCAGTCAACAAATCTGACCATAGCTTTCAGTGCTGGTGCAGAGGAGGAGAAGGGTTCTGAACGGAAGGCTCCAGGAGTATGTCTCTTCAAACTATAGTATGGATATTCTTCTGAAATGTGTTAGATCCTTCTCTAGCAGTGGTGTTTGTTTTAAAAAAGGGTTTCCAGTTCCAGTCTTGGTGCTTCTCTATCTAGATGCTGATCTTCCTTTTGGAAGGGGGCTGGAAACACTTGCAGTGACACTGCATTGCAGTGTGTCTTGTGTGCACTATCCATACATTCCATCAGAGACCTCACTGGTTCAGAGTTTTGTTGTCCAGATCAATGAGGGGTTTGTGTGGACGGCTTATGTTCAGATCAGTGTTGGACTCAGTTCTAGGCTTCTGTAGGAAATACTAAGTTTAGCAGATGTGTTGGATGCAATTGTTCCTCGTTAACTCAGCTGTTCTCTTTGAACACAAGCACCCAGAGAGATACTGTCTAAAACTTCTACAGGTAGGTTGGAGGCAGGCCCATTCAGCAAGGCATCCCTGCTGATACCACTTTGAAAATCACTTTGTTATTTACCTCCTCTCCTATCCGCCAGGACTGAGATTTGCTGGCCCCTGCATAACTCAGCAAGGCTTGTTTTTGCAGGTTTTTTCTGGATAGAAGAAGGAGCAATAGCAGAGTGCCATGGAAAAGTCCTGGTTGTGAGGTTTGAGGTGAGACGGGGAAAGCAAACTAACTCCTGCCCCAATGCAATGAATTTTGTCCAGCTAGCCATAGACCAGAACCAACTCTGTATTTGAATTAGACCAATTTAAATAAATAATCATTAAAAAAGCAACAATCACCTGAGCTCTGATTCCCAACCAATGCAGAAATGAGTTCGTTATCTACACAGAACTATCTGGTTGGGTTGTTTGTGTCAGCTGAATATAATACCTAGCAAGTTCACACCCAGCTATTTACATCTCTATGTTAGAATCCAGAAGCATGTAAACTAGAGAGAAATCATGTTTAAATTAACTGTGCTTAGATTCTTCACCAGGAAAAACAGTTGGTAAGATACATGGATAAGAAAAGTGAAATTTTCTTTTATAATTTTATCTCTAAACAACCCTACAGATCAAGTACCCACTGAATTATTTCTGATTTGTTGTTAGAATAATCACAAATACACTAAGAATAAACTTTGAGTGTGTTTTTTATTGTTAGACTTCTCATATCCCAGATTCCCCATCATGTTCAGTCCTGTGTAGATAGTTATAGTAATGATCTTTTATTAACTTGGCTGAAATAACTGCCATGACTCTCAATGATGACATTAGTGTTTAGGTATTTGTATGTCTAAGCACTTACATAAGTAATCATATCACAATGTCAAATTATTGTACTTACTATTTTGCAAATGCTACAACTGCCACCTCCTGTTAAACACAAAAAGAAAAAGAAAGAGAAAAAGGAAAAGAAAAATGTCAGAGTGCCTGAAGGATTCCTCCCAGTTTTAATTTATTGTTTTGTTTTAAACTCTCTGTGCTGTGAGCCAAAATAAACTAATTGCATCTACACTTTAAGATGAAACTCTCCTGTTAAACTCATCTCTGACTATAAGAAAATCAAAACATCTATAAGCATAGCTGTGTTTGAAGGAATCACACTAACGCATACGGCAGGCAGAGAGAAAAGGTTACACTTTTTTGAAGGCAGAGGATTGTATCCTTTCAGTCTTTCCAGCAATGGCAGGAACTGGAAGTTCAACAGTCTCCTTATCATTAAGATAACCAGTCATGTCATTATACAGGGAGAGAGGAAAAGGGACTGGAAACAAAGTAGTTTCATGAACTGGCTTTTTGCCTATGAAGGCTTAACAGTGAAGTCATGAAAGGCTTGGTTTGGGCAACTTACTGCCTGCCTCCAGTGAACCTGGGAGGCAGTTTGGGAGAGCCCATGTGCTTTAGCAGGCTTTGAGTGAAGTCTTTACAGAAGAAAGTAGAATTTTTGTATTTACTAAGTCCAAGATCACTGGGTTTTTTACAGCAGACAAGTAAACTATTTCTTGTTTTCTATCTACCTATCACACACACATAACACTTGGGGGGGGAAGAATTGTAATAATCTTGTTCTAGAAAATTCCAGTATTAATGCTGATGGACTGTATGAACATGTTTTATGTTTTACCTGTCCATATAATGACCAGGAGAAGAAAAGGACAGCAGTTTCACTTTTTCCACAAGACAACAGGAACATTTATATCCTTTTCAGTTGGCCGGGGTCATATCTCATGTTTGTGATTTCATGAAATATGTTTTAAAGCATAGTTCCTCTAAAATATAGCAGCTTTATTGATGTTTTTAACAAGGTCATTATTTCAAAGGAAGCAAGTGAAAGCACCTGGTGTTTTTTTGGTCAAATACAAGTACTGCTATTGCTTAGTTGTACAGCAATATTATCAAATCTAATAGGTACACCTGCAGCATTTTTATAGGATTACGGTAAGAAAAGATTATTCATTAATTCTGTTTTTATTTTTCCTGGCAATTAACAACTTTGTTAAATTACTTTGCAAATGAAGGACTTAACACATGCTTTAAGAAAAGTTCTTTGGGTGAAAAGAAGAGGTAGAATATCTTGTGGTTAAGATATTGAATTATACGATGGTTTGGGTTGGAAGGGGCCTTAAAGCTAGTCTGGTTCCAACTCCACTGCCATGGGCAAGAATGCCACCCACTAGATCAGGGTCCCAAAGACATGCTTCTGGTGTCTCTGTGATATGTCAAAAGAAAGATATGGCACTCCTGACAATTCAGCAAATTGGCTAGGCCATCCACAAGATCTCATTTTAGGTCTCATCAGCTGGTTTTGTTACACAAAGGTTACATGCACAGAAGCAAGTCCTTGCAAGATAAGATAGCACATCATCTACACCATTGGAAGTGCCAATCATCCCATATCCTTAGAGTGCTTGTGAGGTCGTTTCTACACTTTTTATCCTCTGAAGGATATTTTCCAGTTATTTTCTTTCTTTTATCCTAAGTTTGCCATGAACATAGGCACTTAGCATGGAGGAGCTACATGGTCATGTTCACATACCAGTTTATTTCATGGGAACTTGTTCAGGTAACTCCTAGTGCAGCAGGACTGGGCTTCGTTTGGAAAATGGAGTAAAGACCCAGATGAATCCAAGAAAATTCAACTTTATGTAGTCTTTGTTCTAACCATTGTTTAACCATCCTACTTGGAAAACAGTTGAAGCATTAAAAAACTGGAGGGGGTGAACAAGAAACAATACAACAATCTGTTTCTATCATAAGGAATAAATGTGCTTTTGGTTGATTCCATTCAGAGTGTACAGATTTTTTCAAGGAATTTAGGGCATAAAATCCCAATGAATCTCCTTGAAGGAATTAAAATCAATGGAAATTAGGCACCCTCATACTTTGAAAGATCTGCACTTAATTCTTCTTGTTTCTTTTAGAAGATCCAAGTCTGGATTATTTACTTTCTGAGCAAATGAATACTTTTGGCATGACCTTCTTCACACTCTATAAACAACATCTGATAATATAAAAGGAAAAGTTGACAAGAGAATTGAAAAGCGAAAGAACTTCTTCTGGAAATTCTGATTTTATTTTACTCACTGAAATGAAGAGGCATCTCCAGGGCTGCAAAACTTCTTGTTCTTTTATAAGTCTACTGCTTCATGTATGTTCTGCTCTCTTATTCTTTCTACAGAATGAGTAATAAAAGTCAGATTTGATTTTTAATAACACTAACAAAAACCACCTTTCTCTTTTATATCACTGATAATAAGCATCCTCACATGGGAGAATATTATGGAAGAAATTAAAATGTCTGTAAAGGATTACAAACTTCCCTGCATATTACCAGCAAAGATACCCTAAAGAAATTTTATACAAAAAGAGTCAAATTTGTCACTGATTTGGTACGCCATTGACAACTTTTTGCCAATGTTATCTATTCAGTGATGACCTTTCCTTTTTTCATACAATTCAAATAACTTGCATTGACATTTCATATAAATGATAATACAATAAATGATAAAATTATAATAAAATATTCTAATTATGGATCTAGGAAACTCATTCAGAAATGATGCAGAAAATGTACTTTCAGCAGAGATTTGAAACACAGAAAGGTGATAAAGTGGGGAGGGGGGGGGTGGGGAAAATAGCAAAGCCATGTCAGAAACAGGACTTCCCACTGATGGTGATAAAATTGTGCTAAGAAGAAAGAGGAGGCCAGAACCAACTAAACCAGACAGTAAAACAGAACATTTCTTCAGCATGGCAGTGGAAGACATGCTCATATATGATCATTTTGGCAGTGTTAATTCAGGGGAGGAGCACTGGTGCCGATCACACATGTGGGTAGGAGAGGAACAGCAAGTTTGTGAGCTGTGACCCAGCAGGATGTGTGGGGTCTGAAGAGTGGAAAAGATTACATGAAGAACTAAGTTAAAACTGATTCTTTCCATGTCACATACCCATTCAAAGAGAGGCAGAAGAAAACTCCTGTCCTAGGGCTTTATCACTCTTGACAAGTTAGTCTCACCTGTTCTTAACATCTCTCATCCTTCTCCAGGCAGAGGCAGGCTCTCCATATCTATACTCAGTATTTGAAGTTTGTTTTTTTCCTGGATTTAACTGGAATTCACATCTTAAGCTCATTACCTCTTGTTTATCACCAGAAACACAATTTAATCCTCTCATTTTTGCATTTAGCTTTTGTACATTTAAAGACCAGCTCCTTCTCTCCAGCTTAAGTAACAACACTGCTTTCAATCTTCTCTTGTATATCTGTGTATGTAGCACATTTTTAGACTTCTGATCAATGTTGCTGCATTCTGTCCACTGACTCCACATTTTTCTTGAAGCCTAGCACTGCACAATATACTCCATCAGAAGCCTTCATGATGCTGACAAAGTAAAAGATCTCAGTCTTTCAGAACTATCAGTAGTAGTAGTGTGTTTGCTTAGTAGGAGATGATTACCTGACAGGTGTTTATAGAGAAAAGTTATTAAAAATAATAGATTACTTTTTAAAATGAGAGAAAAATCCAAACTTGAAGATTAAAAAAAACCAGTCTAGCAATTATTATTATTGAAACTGCACACTTAAGTGAGGAAAATAAAAAATCAAGGCAATGTTTACCACAACAAGATTTAACTAATCAACTGACTTTGGAAAATTAGGATAGTTTCCATTCAATGTCCATGCCAAGGGAAGCCATTATATATCCTACTGCAGACAACAAGAAGTTTATTGTGAGGATGATGTAAGGCCTAGCAAAATTTCAAAAGCTGTGTTAAGGGTGAAGGCCAGGCAACCATGAACTCCCTGGTTCTTGAGTTTTGACTACCTATGCATAAGGTCACAAAACACCCACAAAGTAGAGCTATTCCTTACCAGTGCAACACTCACGCAGGGGCAGAAGTGCCTTTTCTATACTCCACCAGAAAAGCTCATCCTGAAGCACCTAAAATAAGTGGATGCAAAAAGTGGAATGGTCAATTGTCATCTCTCTGAATCAAGAACACTAAATATAATCCATTTTACACTATTAGAGTCTAGCTGATACAGATTGAGCTGGAGTCTTTGTAGACCACACTCCTGAGAGCAGATGAAGAGCATCTGGTGATTTAGCCTTGTCTAAACCTGCTCCTCAATGGAAACCAAAGCATGGTGAGTGAGCACAGTGAAGACACTTGTTTGGAAAGCTGTGGTGCCATTGATCTGAGCTAAAAGTGCAGGTGCAGGTACTAATGAAGGTGTAGTGTGTAGGGGTGGGCACCCTCTGTGTTTAACTCCTCTGATCACTAGAACTGCATTGTGGCCATTAACTTTGAACTTTCCTGAGTGACATTTTGATTCCTCCTAACAAATGGAATGCAGAAACTGCCCATTTTTACAAAAAGATGAACAAGACAGTGACCATCAAGAAGTAAAGGCCATGAGCTTAAATCCAAAGAGATATAGATTCTTTCCATTATGGGCCTCCATTCCCTAGTTGTTTGTAGTCAATTAAAAAGTTATAATCAGAATGCAAACAGCAAAGATTTATGCTTAACTCTTCTTCAAAGGGGAATGGACCAAACTTTGATCTTCATTCTAGCCTCCTTGTGTACACTTACAAATCCTGAAATGCCTGTCAAAGGTTTCCAAACCACAATCTTATCCAGTGACATCTAAGACCTTGTCTTCAAAATTGCATAGATGTTTTTGGGACCTGTCTAGCACCCATGACTAGCAAAACAACCTTTTGTGTTTTATGGTTATGAATCAACTTTGAACAAAACTAGATTGGTCATTGAAACATATTAATTCCAGGGGGAAAAAATCCTCTATGACTTCTGGACAGCCCTAAGAAGTGAAATGAGATGATTGTTGTCGCTGTAAATTTTTGATTGAATTTAAATGTAAAAGTCTTCAGAGATTATATATATAAAGAAGCTTGTAGTAGAAGACACCAAAAAGCAAGGCTCACCTCTCCTAACAGGGAACTATAAAATCATACTTTACTTCCATACAAAGTAATGACACCACAATGATAAGGTCCATTTCTTTGGAAAAAGGAAGCATGAGCACTGCTCAGCCTTTGAAGAAAGGTTATAGGCAGATGCCTGAGCAGGGAAACCTGAACTTTAAGAGACAGCAGTCTCCATCCATATGAGCTCTGATTTCATCATGTGCAGCAGGGGAAGCTTACGTATCTGTATTACTTGATGAGCTTTCAGTAGTTCCTTGTGCTGGAAAAGTATTTAGCTGCCCTTTCTGGAATACCTAAGCCTGTCCAGGAACTCTGCTGGGAGACTACTTCTCACTTTCACTTCCCCAGACAGGGACTAGCATGTTACCACACAACATCATCTATTTTTTGTTCTAAGACTTCCTTGGCTGCAGTTCTGATCATTCTTCCCAGGCAGCTAACAGGATTAAGCAGCAGCAAAAACTTGACTCATTAAGGTACATGAAAATAGCTTGCCTTACAAATGGAGTGCATGCAGAATAGATAAGCATTATCTAGTCTTTTAGCAAATTCAAATAGGCTGAATTTTAAAGTTTTCTTTACTTCTAAAAGCAGAAAGGACCCATCACCACTTCTGATCAGAACTGCCATCAATGGTTGTGTGAGATCTGGGTCTGGTGTTCCTGCAAGAGCAATCCCAGTGCCCTGAAGCACAGAGACATAGATTGGGCTTTGCTTTTTAAATAATACACATTAAGTCACAGAACATATTCAACCCTTACTGAAATCATAACATTTAATTTTCAAAAAAAAGTACAGGACTTCCCTACGCTTCCCAAACTAGCAAAAACTTTGTTAATTCTCTTCTAACTTAAAACAGCAAACCAAATAAACCAATGTTTTCATTATAAAAAGTTTACTCTCCAGCTGAGCATTTGAGTGCCAATTTCCATCCAGAATGACACCTTCACAGCCAAATTAGAAACTATAAACTTAGAAACCAGTTTTTTATGACAGAATCCTTTGCCAGGCACTTCACTAGAGCTTGGGCTACCAGCTGCTTTAATAATAAGCGAATGTTATTGAAAAATAATAATACCGAGCATTTGGAAGCACTCTGTAAAAGCAAATGAATGAGTTTAGCGTATTATGCACAATAAAGAACTCACGGGGTAAAACTCCCTTTCCCACTACAGGTGTACTGGACTTCGTAAGAGGAAAAAGACTTAGGAGCGCTCACAAACCTGCCAAGATCCATACAAGCAGAACGATCAGCCTGTCAGCCTGTTGGTGTGCTTAAAATTCCAGCCTGCCCAGCAACTTTGGACAGCCGAAAGTGATGTGGAATCGATGACTGATACCCTATACGGAGAAAAATGTCAGCTTTCGAAGTTGGTGGATGGAAACGCTTCAGTGCACATAGGGAGCCGTGAAAACGCGATGTGGCTGTGTCAGCGCAGGGCAGCGCTGGGTCTGCCGAGCCCGTGAATCAGCTTTTCAATCGGGAGGCACGTCGAGGCGGAGATGGCTATCGGGATAACTACTGTTCTTCCACTTCTTTTTATCTCTTTGATTCGCTACCTGATTGTTAGGCTCAAATAAAAACCAGGAGGAAATGAGCTTGCTTCCTCGAAACTCACTTTAAACTCGGCTTTAAAAAACACGAGAGTTTAGATGTTTGGTCAGAATATGAGAAATCGGACAGTAGTTGGAGGGGGGGCAGTTACATCTACTGTAAGCAAGCTGGCAGAATTAACATGGGGTTATCGAGAAGATAGTCTCAACCCCCTCCTCTAAAATCTTTTAAAGCGCTCTGATCTTGCTTGATGGAATACAGCACTGCATTCTGGAAAGTCTTGTTTAGCCTCCGTGTGATAACGCATCTGCTCGGGTTTTTGTTCCCCTCCACGATCACCCCTCCCTCCACCCCCCTCCGGTAGCAGGAGGAAAGATCGCGTCCTTGAATTTGCATGCGTCAGGAATTGACAGGTCAAAGGCAAGTAAATCACATTATACAAGACTGTATTGTTATTGTATCGATAACAACACATTATCAGAACAATTAACACACTCGCACAACTACGCGGAGATCACGGCAGTGGTTTAACAAAAATCCAGATAAGTAACTAAACTCCGATAAAGCCTTCCCTTTTTGTGTTTGGGGATTTGAAGGCTCTCTGAGAGAGTGTCTGTGCCACTGCGTGTGTGTGTGTGCGTGCGTGCGCGAGGGCTGTGCAGGCAGGCACTCCGCTCCGCGCCGTACCGCGGCCGCGGAAATCCCCGCGGGGAGAGCAGCTCCCTTCCCCGCGCCGTGGCTGCCTCGAACCGGGGGAGACCTGGGACCCTCCGGTCGTTCCTAACACGAGTCCAGCCTTGCTCCAAGCGGAACTGATAAGAGTTTCCATCACTTGGAACTGTGTTGAATGCAGATTACTAAGGAAAGGCAGACCCCCTGTAACTACCAGCATCGCTGAAATAGCCACGGGTGGTTGTTTTAGTAGCCAGTGGCTGCCGCAAACCTTAGGTGAGGGGAGGGGGAAAGCTCTTTGGAAAGGAGACCGTCGAATAAAGTATTTAATTTGCGACTAGAAAAATAGACTTGAGCCAGTATTGAACCATTCATAGATCTCAGCCTGTGAAAGAGTCGTGTACAATAATTTATGACCAATAAATTCTATTACCGTTTTCACTCCTTGGTGGACTGAACATAATCAGAAGCATGCGCCGATGAAGTCATGAGTTTGCAAATGGTGACATTTTTGGAAGAGAGTCCACGAGTTGAGGCATCTTCTCTGCTGGAAGTTATGCAAGTGCTTCTTTTTAAGACCAGTTTACCTGTACGCGACTCTGTGGGGACCTGCGAGTTGGTGGTTGTGCTGTTCTCAGGCAGATGGTGACCACTGACCCTAGGAACCTCCCCGAGCCCCGTGTCGACACCCGTGGCCCTTCCCCACGCGGTTTATGCGACACAGGTGCCCGCTCTGCCTGCACCCTGCTTTGCCATTTGCGCAGATCCAGCTCAGCAGCCCGGCGGCAACAGTGCCGCAGCCTTGGCGCGGCGGTACCCACGGACTGACCCACGGGCAGGGTCGTGGTGGGGGCACTCATCTGTGTCGGAGCTGTCAGACGGGGGCTTACCCATGTGCCCGCCTGGAGTGCTTCACGCGGTTCTGTCGCGACACTGGACCACCGGCCATTCTCTACACCGCGCCCTGCTCTGGCACCGACGGGTTCGGGGTCACAAGGAGAGGGAGTGGGGTCGTGAGGGAAGCAGCATGGGAGGGAAGTGCGGGGAAAGAGCCTCGCTGGAACCGAGCCCACTGTGGGGTGAGCGCCGGCGGGAGCGGGGCCGGGAGCCTTCGGGAGCCGGGGCTGCCACTGGTGGTGGCATCAGTGAGTCGCTGCTGCTTGTCCCTCCCCGCTCTCCCTCTTCGCCCCGATCACACTCCAGTAGATGTTACTGATTCTCACCCTGCTTATGACTGCGGCCGCGAACGTATGAACCATGCTCTTGCCTTCCCCTGAGTTGACTTAATCCGGGCGCAATCCCGTTGACACGGTGCGAAGGGAAGTCGATCAAGCCGGCATCCGATCTGTGCGGAGAAAGACAGGGGATGAGTCCTTAAATGTCAAACACAATAACGCTATATGTGATCGAGAGATACAGGAAAGAGTTTCCCTAAACAAACGGAGGGGGGGTGGGGGGTTTACGCCGTTGAATATATCGGCTGTTCACCCCAAAAGGGGAATGCGCTGGCCCATGGGGTGATAACCTGATCTCCAGGGCAGAGTTACCTCCGCCGGTATCAGCCCCTCTTGTTGGGGGCCCACCTTCGAGAAACCCCATTTCCCCGCCAACCCTGTCCACCGGCCAGTGCCCGTAGATATCTTAATCTCTCCGTTTTGACAACCGACGGGGACCTTTTTTTCACGGTTTACTGGATTGTGAGAGGTCAAGCGTTGGCGAGGTAGCTTCGGAGATTGAGAGAATTACGTTTAAGTAGTAGTATATGGGTCGTAAAACACGAAACGGGAGAAGACGCGGTTTACAGAGGAGCTGCTCGGTATTTTACAGGACACTCTGGCCGTGACAGGTTGCCGCGGGACCCGGGCGGTCTCACCGTCGGGGAGAGCGCCGGGGACCACCCTCCGGTGGAAGGCCGGCGCTCGGATATTCTCCAAACGTCCCGCCAGCGAAGTAGCTGCGGGCGGTGGTGGTAGCGGGCAGAGGTGCGGTGCGGCGGCAAGGAAGGTGCCAAGCCCAGCGGCTGGAGCGGGGGACCGAGACTGGCCGGAGGATGGAGCGGGCTCCGCGGAGAGGAACCCGGACGAGACGACAGCGGGCGGCGTGACAAAGGAGTCCCTGAGGAGAGCGGACAGCATTCCCCCCGCCACCCCGCGCGATGTCCCAGCCATCCGCCGGACCCTGAGGCGCGTCCGGCGGGGGGGTTCGGTGATGCTCCCGGAGGGGCTGCGACCCAACGCGTGCATCGCACTCGGGAAGCGCGGTTCCGGCTTTTCCGTAAAAGGGCGGCGGAGCCGTCCCGGGCAAAGCCTAGCCTGATGCCAGCACGGGAAAGAGTTAATGGTTTATTGGAGTCGGTGCTTCCACATACCACAGGGGTAAGTCAAAACCGACCCGCCGAAGCACAAACAAGGCGAGCAAGTTCACCCTGACTGACAGGAGACGGCGAGGAACACGGTCGGACTGGGGGCACCGTGAAGCGGCGTCCCGAGCGGCCAGGAAAACACACGTGGATTTTTCTGGGGGTGCCCGCGGCCCGCACCCAGGGATGCTCTCCAGGGCGGCAGCCTCTCCGTCCCGGCAGCACCGGCCCTCGGCAGGGAAAACCCCTAACACCCCAAAACACCCCGCATGCGCGGCGCCCGGCCCCTCCCCGCGCTCCGGGCCCGCCGGG
>VYZT01022536.1:0-19637 GCA_013400735.1 Pomatostomus ruficeps
GCTGGGTCAGGCGCCTCCAGAGGTGTGGTTACAGGGAGGAAATTGCACAATGAAATTCTGTGATCCCCAGGGCATGTGAAGCCCCATTTGGGTTATAAAAGTGAGTCCACTCAGGCCTCAAAGCCCCGATTCCACCACCAACAGAGACATGAAGTCAAGGATGTGGTCTAGAGGTGGTGCTGGCTTGATGATGGGAGATGATGATCTTAAAGTTCTTCTTCAACCTTATTGATTCTGTAATTCCATGATCAATTCCTGCTTTAATTCCTGTGCATTATGTAGAACAAGAGGGTGAGGTGGGGGAATTCGTGCTGGAGAAGCCATGGAGATGAAAACTCTGTCTGTGAACTGTTGTTACTTTTTGTCTCAGTTTTTTACAGAGAAGTTTCTTGTGTTTCATATCTAATTAGAAAATTGTGGCTTGGCAGTGAATGTGTTGTGGTAAAAAAAATCTGTGTTCAACGCTCTCAGTTATGGTTAAATGAAAATTATTGAATTTTGAGCTTAATGACAATTTTCCTTTTTGGAAGATGTTTGTTGGGGTAATAATTTGGGATGTAGTCTGTGGTTCTGGCCATGTGTGACAATTTACCACACTGCAGCAGCCAGTTTGGGTTGGAGTTGTGACTGGAGTTACATTCCAGCCTTTTAAAAGTATTTTGCTAATAAGAAATAAAGAGTATGACAATCTAACAGCAAAGACAAATAACACCCAAGCCTAAAATATTTATCTGTGTAAAGGTTTTAGTGCAGAGGAATTGTACAGCTCAGCCTTGTTGAGCAGTTTCAGGACTGGACTCCTAATTTGTTTATTTTTGTCATAAATCATGTTGTTAAATAATGCACTTGTGTTCTTCTTAGTTTCTAGCTGTAATAACATTTTTTTGAAATGGGCAGAAATGCTTAAATTCGAATGTCATTAATGTATGTAAAGCACAGCTTCTGCATCTGACGCTATTCATCACATCCCAAATTAATCATCAGGGACAGAACCCAATAGCTCATTTCAAGCAAAGGCCAATAGCTCTTGGGGAAATTAAATCATCTTTCAGAAATATTTCATTCTGAAAAGCTAATAATTCAATGGAAATGGATTTTTAGAAGAAAAACCTGAGTGTGTTACATAATCTTTCTGTAGGGTTCTCCATCTCGTACATTAGCATTTCCTGTCACATTTTAAAGCAGAATTTGTTGAAAAATAGTTTACACTGTTGTTGTGAGCGTCGCAGTCCTTTAATATGTCTGAAGTGATAATAATATCATCAGGGAACTCAAGGGAACATCACTTAAATCTGATAGAAACGGAGACAAACACAAAGGAAGCGACAGATACAGAGCAGGAAATTCTCATTTTTGCAATGACATTTTTATCTCGTCTCTTCCCTCCCCTGTTCTACTGCAGAATGGGGTGGCCAACCACTTCTACAAAATACCCTGCAATCTGCTGTTGGCTACCCCTCCCCTCCTGGTGTGACAGCTTAATGGAGAATGGAAAAGGCATTAAAAGCACATTTCTTTTTAACTTTGCTCCTCTAGGTAGCAGACAGCTCAGGAAAGGAAGGACCAGGGGACATGATGGCCTTGCAAGGGGGAAGGCTGGTTTGGGAATTTTTTTATTTCCAATAAGTGTTTATAACCCTTGCCACTTGACAGTAATATTGGTAATTTCAAAATAAACCTATAATAGATTTATATTATCATTATTTAATGATGGCATCATATTACATTAATTATAGTATTGTATTATTATTATTTAATTATAAAACAGGTCCAGGCTTGCACTCTGAAAGGGACTGACCCTGTTCCCCTGCAATGTGCTGGATGCTTTCTGGCTCTGCTGTCAGAGAAGTTTGCAGTGAACTCTTCCCAACACCAGCATGGTTGGAATGCGCTCCAAAGGCCAAAAGCGGGGTTGTTCTGTGCTTTTTCAGAATATAATTTTTTCCTTTATTGGGATTCTCTTTCTCCAGATAGTTGGAGGTGCAAGAGGCCTGGAGGGTTTACCCTTTGGGGTCCTGTGTCCCCACACCGTGACCCCAGCTCTGCTCACTCCTGGAGCTCCACCCTGCGCCGCGAACATCGCGCCCCACGCTCAGGAATCCTTTTGGATCCGTCCCAGCCCCGGCATAACTTAATCCCTGTGTTTCATCCAAGTGACATATTAATTATTGATTACGCCTAATGAATATGCTAATGGGCAGGATTCCAGAGCTCCTGCTGCCCCGCTGTGCTCTCCGGGCCCTCATCCATTTTTCAAGAGGTGTCTGGAGGAGGCAGCATCTGGGCCTACGCCAAGGCTCCGTAATGAAGGCCACACACCGAGTTCAAGGGCTGCTGCTTGTCCTTCAGGGGGAGCAGCAGCAACTTCTTCAGCCTGACAGTCGTTCTGGAGGTTTGAAATGAGATTATTCACTCCCTCCCCGTGTAAACGGGGGAAGTTATTAGTGCTTTCCCATTCGGCGGGGGAGAAGGTGCGACCTCATTTTCCACTTCAAACGAAGGGAGAAGGGGAGAGAAACGAGGAAAGAGGTTCAGCCCAGCGGTGTAGTCGATAATATATTAAAACTGAAGCACTCCTTCTGCCTGCATTTGCAATGAGATGACAGAAGCTGTCAAGCCTCTCTGTCTTCTTGCTGGTTTTCATCCTCAGGTGAAACAACAAAAAGGAAACAAGAAGTTCCTCTGGCGAGGCCTTGACTGAGGGTTTCGAATGCAGCCTCGAGCAAAGGCTGGTGGTTAAATTGCTTCACTCTGAAGAGCCCTGGGTGCTCTGGAGTGTCTGTGAGGAGCTCAGCAGGTGCTTTCATAAAGCTCCGTGGTCGGAGCTGTTTATACAATAGCACACATTAAATCAGGGACAATTAATGTGATGACAGAGATGGAAACGGGAAGAGTTTGGTGCACCAGGCTTGGGAAAAAGTGCCATTGTAATCCTGCACAAACAGGAGACACAAGTGCTTCTTGAGAACATTACCATGAGCACTCGTGAGCTGATAAAATATCAACCTTGATGATATTAGATTGCAAAGTAAAAAAGCCCCTTTTCTGTTCTTTGAACACTGAATTATTTAATTTCAGCAATTGTTATTTTTCTGTTGTTTTTCAAGTGTTAGCAGGCTCTCTCCTCAGCACATCAGAAATTAAATGATGCTGCAGCTGCAGGCCAAGGCCCCACAAGAAATCAAATAGTGCCTGAAGAGAGGTGCCACTAAAGACTGGGCTCCAAAGCACAGTCTGTGCATTAATGAGTGAGGAAAGGAGTGTTAGAAAAAGGCTGTGACCCCGAATCACTTCCACAGTCAGCTTTTCTTATTTATAATTCTATTTCAAAATTCTTCGGAGAGTTTGGAAAAGTTCCTTCTTTGGTGGGGATTAAATTGGAGAACTGTCAAGTTCATCTATGAGGAACTGGGGTGGGACCATGACTCAATCACAGATCATGATTTTTATTGTGTCTTTATGTACAGTTTGTATGTTTTAAGTTTTAATTTCAGTGCAAACCAAAGCATTAATTTTAAGCACAAACTTGAAGAGAGATTTTCCCCCAAAAGCCTGGAAATGCAGCTGACTGGAGATCTCCATTGTTTGTAAAAAGGGAAGTTACATTCCTATAAAAGATTATAAACTTAATCTGAAGATCACAATTTTTTTCTCTAGCAGGAGCAGATAAAATTCCTCTTCCAGCCAGGGATAAATATTTCTTATTGATCCACCAGTTGTACAACAAGGGTGTTGAGATGAAGTAGCTTAAACTGCCCTGAGGTTTCCTAAAACAGTAGAATAAATTGTGTAACAGTAGATTCTCTTCTCCAGAACTAACAAAAAAATCTAAATCTTTTCACAGACTCCCAGGATGCAGAACACTCTGTGTCTTCAGACACTGGATATGTTCTCCTAAAGAACCCGAAGGTTTGTTCTTAGGGATTTGCACTGAAATAATAGGGATTGTCCCTGTTCCTGGAGCTGCACAATTTTAAAAAGGCTTTCCTGAAAGGCTGGGGTGAATTGCTGATTGTTTTTCTCTCTGCTAATCACAGAGCCATTGAGTCACTCAGCACCAGCTGATGGAGTAGCCTCTACCCTCTGGATATTTACCTCAGGGGGGTTTTTTCTCCCTGAAATTCAGAAATATAAAAAATGGATTGCCAGAAACCGGCAGCCTGGGTAGAAATAATACAGGAGGTGCTACTGTGAATGAAGGGAAAGGATTCTGCCTCAAAGGTAAACAAGAATAAACTCCGTGATTCTGCGCTCGCCCTTGGGGGTCAAAGCAATAAATACTCTGTTTGCCTTGCTTGAAGTTTATACTTTCTGTAGGAATGTGATTTTGCTTTCAAAAAAAAGCCCTAATTCTTTTTCCTTGTGAAAACAAATTTCATCACCAACTCATAAATAATCACAGGAAAAAAAAAATAATAGCGGCCTAATTTACATCTAACCTTTCTTTTTAATGATTAATGGATACTATTTATGTAAACTGTTTCTACATTCCAGCGTGAAATGAAATTTAAATTGCAAATTTTACAGTGGTGTATTTTAACCGGTGACCCTTTCCCCAATCACAAATTAAAAAAAAAACCCAATTACATTTGTAATAAAGATGCTAATGCATTTCTTGTTTTTAGGGCATGTAAAGCTCTTGCTGCCGGCCACTTTCGTTCTCCCTGTGGATGAGATGCTAAAAATGTGTTTTCCAAAGTGCTCCAAGATGTGAGGATGTGGAGGAATTCTCAGCTCATCCACTCTGTACCATGGCCAGGTAAACCTGCTGAGGGCTGTGTTTTCCGTGATTCCTGCTGAGCAAGGGCAGTCCTTGGGAGGAAGGTGGGTTTTTCTCACTTTTGAGGCTCTGAACTTTCACTCAGGGGGCCAGAGGGCTCCAGAATTCCTCGGTGCTTGGCCACTGGTGTGGAAGATGCTCCCCTGTCCCTCCTGCAGGATTTTGGGAATGGCCCCAAGAGGAGCCTCCTGGTCCCTGCTCTCCTCAGTTCCTTGTGTCCCACAGAGCTTTGGATTGAAAAGCTCAGAGGCCATTCCCTTCCAGCCTGGAACAGTGATTTCTCCTCTTGCTTCCAGCTGCACCCAGGACCTCTTTGGGGACAGAAGGAGAAGGTGTTTTGCTACCTCGCTGTCGCTCTTTTAAAACTCCGGCAGGACATGGGAGTGGAGAGGAGGGAGCTGAGGGTTTTCCTGTGTCCCCTTGTGGTGTTACAGGATGTGGGTGACACAGGGCCAGGCCCTGACAGCCAGAGTGCCCTCCTGGCTCTGGGCCGGCAGAACCCATGGAACCCATCCTGGGGCACCAGGGCAGGCTGGGAGAGCACTGTGGGTTTGGGACCTGCTGGAGCTGCCCGAGGGGACAAACGCTGTTTGTTCCCTTCCCAGGCGTTGGTTCCCTGTTCCCATCCAAGGTGCTGCTGTGACACAGGATGGGGGATTGGGGCACCCTGGGGTGCAGAGTTATTTCCTGTCTGGGTGACGGGAGATGAGGATTTGTCACCGGGCAATGAACGGCTCTGCACAGCCCCAGCTTGGGAAGGCCGGGACCCCTCAGCGATCACCGCACTCAGGGCTGTGTTCAGCCCTGGATTTCGAAGGGCAGCAGCCTCTGCAACCCCTGTGGGAGAGGTTTCTGACTGCTGGGAGCTGCTCAGACCCTCAGGGATGCCCCTGGAGCCCCAAGGCCCCAGGGATGTGGCACATCCATCTGGGGACCTGGAAGGGAATGAGGAGGAACAGGGCTGAGCCGAGGGTGAAGTTGTGCCAGAACTGGGTGTCCTTTTTCCCTTGGCGCTGCCGGTCTTGTGAAGGGAACAGGGGCAGAACTTTCCAGCTGGATGTGTTTTCCTCCCTGACACAGAACACTACAGAGAAACACATCAAAACTACTTGAGAAGTGTTTTTTGCTTTTAAGGCCTTTTGTGGTGGGTAGGGGAGCTTTATTCTATTTTTGTAGCGGTGCGCTGTTGGAAAAGTGCAGAACTAAATATTTTACTTGTGTCTGTACTTCTGTGGGGGCAAGAAAAAAGGTGACAGGGACAGAAAAATAGAAAGGCAGAGTTTGGGGACTGCACCAGGCTGTTCCTGACAGAGCCAGCAGACAGAGCACTGCAGTGCTCATCACTTTTTGCTGCTCTCTGTGTCCAGCAGTATGAAAATATCATTTTACCCCCAGACTGAGCAAACTCGCTCTGTGAAACATTAAATGTGGAGCCCCTGGGGGTCGTTTCGAGATTTGCTTTGCAGACTGAAAGAGCACTTTAACAGCAGGTACATAAACCTCCTTAGCAGAGCTTGTGGAAGCTGTGACAGAGGTGGCCCCGAGGAATCCCCGGCTGTAACTTCTGCAGCGCTCAGTTGTTCCTGGCTGTGACAGAGGCCTCGGGAGAGGGAGCGCCATTGTGTGCCGGGGATGACTTAGAGCTGTGCTTGGGCTGAGCAGGACAATAATTTATCCAGGGAAATCACCTCCCTTTGACTTGGATGGGACCAGCTCCTGTGTGTCACAGGGGCTGGAAGTGGATGAGCTTTGGGGTCCCTTCCAACCAAACCATTCTGTGCTTTTATGGTTTGATAATCACTGAGAATCTTTTAATCCAGAAACCCCCAAACTGGCCCTGGGCACACAGGCTCCAAATCCAGCCTGATCCAAATCGTGTGCTGGTCTCAGCCCAGCCCAGCAGGATCTGCATGTGCAGTTTCTGGAGGCCAGGGCACCCCAGGGTTGGTGTTTTTGCAGGATCACTGGCAGTACCCAACACCCACTCCCGGCCTGTGCGGCTCTGCCTCTCTCTTATCACAGGCTGCAATCTCAGGGCTGGTGGCAATCACTTCTCTCTGTGACATGATATAATTGCTTGCCCTGACAATTTATTAGCACATAATGCTGCCTTTGTGTTGCCAGCAGCCTTGAGCTCTGCTGTTGTGTGGTTTTTAGAGTTCCCCGCTATTGTTCTGGCCAGCAAAAGCCCACCTGACCTTACCTCTTTGCTTAATAACTCCTTGGGAAGACTAATTTAGCCTGATTTCTCGGTGCTCTCAATGCTATCTTATTATTTTCTCATTTAATTTCTAGCTGAAAGTGTTATGTGGTTACAGCTCAGAGGTTGGGTCCCTCCAGTAATTCATTTTTTGTCATTGTACAGTGACCAAAGCACTCAGCTCAAGCGACAGAAATCACACAAAGCCTGATGCTCTGGCTGCCCTTCAGAGGAGGCTTCTGGGTTCAGATCTTTCTTGACAAAGAGGCACCAAATTGATTTAATGGACTGTTGTAACCTCAGCCAAGGCTTCAGATTAGTATAAAAACACTTTTTCCACCCTCAGTTACTTCCCCGCCGAGGTTAGTGCCTTTTACTGAACATGGACTTATTTCTGCTGATATGAGAAGGAGCACGGCTGGGTTTGTAAATGAACATGGTTAAATGGAGTCTGTAATAGACAAAAATGAAAGTTTGACTGTCTCACCTTTAATGAAGGTATTCAGGCAAGGTATTACTTAAATTGCCTAAGCAGTTCTGGTTATAACACAGCACTGAAGATGCTGAACTTGTTAGCTTGTTGATTGCATGGTTGTGTCAGGGCTAATCATGACTGACAAATAATTGAAGCAGGCTTTCTAACTCTATTAAAGGATATATTCCAACAACCACGAAATCCTCATCTGAAAGGCAAATCCTGTCTGCTGCAGCCCACTGAGAGTCTTTCCA
This sequence comes from Pomatostomus ruficeps, assembly GCA_013400735.1. NCBI lineage: Eukaryota > Metazoa > Chordata > Aves > Passeriformes > Timaliidae > Pomatostomus > Pomatostomus ruficeps. The sequence continues at coordinate 7,710 of VYZT01022536.1, forward strand.
AGCTGTGCACGCAGCAAAATGTTTGTTGCGCTGCTAGATGTGAATATTGACTTTTAATTTACCTTTTAAAATGAAAATCAGGAGGGGAGAAAACCTCTTCTGAAGGGTTTTAGTCCTTCTTATTTAAGCAATTATCAGAATATGCTTAAGGAGACACGATGCAAGATCCCTGTTCCGTGACTTACAATTTACCCTGGCGGGGAAGGGAGGGCTTTGGTGGCTGGGTGAGTTTTGTTTTTAAATGAAATTATTAATTTTGTGCAATCTCTTCTGTTGTGAGGGCAGAGAATGAAAGCTTTGCCTGTTTCTACTCCTTCCAAGTAGATTCCTGCAGGGACACCTCCCACTGTCCCAGGTTGCTCCAGCCTGGCCTTGGGCACTGCCAGGGATCCAGGGGCAGCCACAGCTTCTCTGGGCACCCTGTGCCAGGGCCTCCCACCCTCTCAGGGAACAATTCCTGCCCAATATCCCATCCATCGCTGCCCTCTGGCAGTGGGAAGCCATTCCCTGGGTCCTGGCACTTCAGACCCTGGTTAATACCCTCTGACAGATTTCTGCCCTTGAGGATCTGTTCAGGGTCAGCAGTGTTCCGGGGTGTCCCCTTGGGGACAGTCAGAGCTCAGATCTGGATCCTGTGCCTGTGGTTTGGGCACCTCGGACCCTTCTGCCTCTGCTGCTCCCTCTGAGCCGCTCCCCAGCGCTGCCCAGAGGCGGCAAAGCATCCAGCAAAGCATCCTGAGCCTTCCAGACAGGGCTTTCCTACCCAGGGAGAGAACTCCTTGTGCTGTGCTCAGAGTAGGGATTTAAAACCATTCCTGACCTACTGGATTCCTTTTGTTTTTCTCTCTCCTTGTAGAGCACTTTTGGAAAAAAAAAAAACAAACCCATCTGCCTTCATTTTATGTTTTCATGGAATCATGGAATATCCTGAGCTGGAAGGGACCCATCAGGATCATCCAGTCCAACCCCAGCCCTGCAGAGACACCCGAACAACCCCACCGCGTGCATCCCTGGCAGCCAAACCCTTCTGGAGCTCTGGAAATGTGTGGAAAACTCAGCATCCCACAGCCCTCGGAGGTGTTAAGCTCGGGAGTCAAATCCACTTGATTTATTTTTATTTCTTTTTGTGGTTGCACGTTTTGCTGCCAAAAGTAAAATGAAGCTCAAGCAGAAGCTTGTCTCGTGGGCATTGCGTTTCAAAAGTTTCCAGAGTATCTGGAATAAAAATTAAAACATTGACTCAAAACCCAGCAGAACAGCAGCAATACAATACATGACATTTAAAAAGCCAGCGAGAATCAGAGCTGCATCATCTCAGGCCTCTGAAGAACACCTGCATCAGTGAAAGATGCTGGACAGGACTGTTTCGAAAGGACACTTTTGAATGTGTTTTGGTTCTGTTAATTAAATCATCAGCTCAGTAGCTCGGAGCGGGGCTGTGGGGTGTTGCACAGCTCGGTGAGTGGCAGAGCTTGCTGTTCCCTTGTCATTTCTAGGCTGGGCTCATTTCTGCTCAGGCTGCCTTATCAGCACGTCAGATGGAAATCACATCCTGCAGAAGCTGTATTATTATTGTTTTGTTTTCCAGCAGCCATGAGACCTGACAGGCTCCTGACATTTCCAGCAATTGAGGGCACAGACGTTTTGGATTGCAATGTTTCTCTGCACAAAAGCTTAATAGACTTGACGTGCTTTTCCATCTCTCCTTGTTTAAGGGGGACACGGGAGCCAAAGAGAGATGTTAAATTCCACAAAGAAAATCAGAATCTGCCACTTTCTTTTTTATCTGCTGGATCAGACCCTCAATTTCCATCAGCTGTCTCCAGTTGTGCTGAAATATGATTGAACATTCATCTTGTTCCCTGGTTTCAGCGTGCACCGTGCAGCACAAGTGACTACAAATTGAGAGCTTAATACTGGTTGTTATTTTTATTTGCTAAAAAGGTGCCGGTTTGTGCTCTTTTTGCTCGTATTAGCATAAAACTGGAGTTAAACATTGTTTTGGCCAAACAGAATGTGATATATTCAGGCTCTGAACAGCCCAGTTTTGCTTTTGTTGCAGTGCCAGCCTGCAGCAATGCAACACCCTGGGTTAAAAATGATCCAGGTGTTTGGGGATTTTAACTTTCCTGATGCCCTCAGACAAGGCTGGGAAAGGGGAGCGGGCAGTGAGCCACTGACCCTCCTGGAGGACATTTCTGTGCTGCCCTCAGAATTCCACACTTTTCCCTTTTCCTTCTTTCCAGCAGTTTCAGTGAAAAATTTCGCAGCAAGGTGGGCGTTGCTGGTTAAAAGGATTCGTGGTAATGAACATCCTGGCAGCTACACTTATTCTGGCAGGTTTTGAAGCACAGCCCAGCCTTTCCCTGCTGACAGGTTTAATCACACAGGACTTTTCCTTTTGCATTTTCCCATTGTGGAGAGATAAATAGGCCTCTTGTGAATAGATAAATACTGCAAAGAGGGATGGACACGATTAGGAGGCAGAACTTGGGTTTTGGGAGCCTTCCACCAGCATTTAGTGAGCTGCACAAAGAGCTTTCCAATTAAAATAGCTTTTTGTGGGTCAAGGAGTCCTTAGAAACCTTGGCCAGGAGCGCTCAGACCCAGGAAAAATTGAGCTTTGCTGCACCAACAGCAAATCCCTTGGAAAGGGATGCTGAGGATGGGGCAGGAAGGGTCAGGGGGAAATCAGGGGCTGGAAGGAAAGAAAAGAATTCAGTGAGGATTCAGGTGGGACCAAAAGGATCACTGGGGCTGGGAGGTGGAAGGAAAGATTTGATATCGCTGCTTTCTGCCCATGCAGCCTCTGAGTTCTACATCCACTGAGTCCCAGCGCTGCAGCCTTGTGCCTCCCTGGATGCTGAGGAGAAACCTGAAAAGATGATGTTTAAAACAAAAAAACCAAACAACCCCCCCCAAAACCCCAAAATCCCAAAAGCAAACAAACAAAAACCCCACAAACAAACAAACAAACAAACAAAAAACAAAACAAAAAATAAAAGGAGGGGAAAAACCTCTGGAGGGAGAGCAAGGAAAACCAGGTGAGTCTGGTGGGAAACTCTGGAGTTTTCCACTCCTGGTGGGGCAGGACGTGGTGGTGCCTCCTGGGGAGTTCATCCTGCTGTGGATTTGCTCACACGTCCTGTTCTTTTCCCAGCAGGAACTGGGATGGACGGACGGACGGACGGATGGATGGATGGATGGATGGATGGATGGATGGATAACTATGATACAGAAGGGCTGAGGCTGCCAATCCCCATTTCAGCAGCCAAAGGAGCTGAGCTCGTGAGTTACAAGTTGTGCACTCAAAATGAGGGAGGCGATACAAGAAGCAAATTCACTGCACACAGTAATTTTCCTGATTCCCCAGGAAGGAATGTGGCCAGGGAGGTTTTAGCACACGGAACATCTGCCAACTGTATGCTTGTTTTGTTTTGTTTTTATTGCATTTATATATTCTTTTAGTACTTCGAAAACTCTTCCTTTTGAAAAGCAGCAAAACTGCATCAAACCCCCTCAGTCGACGCCTGTGAGGTGCTTTACCTGTAAGCTGGTTGCTCCTCTGACAAAACTGATAAATAACACTTTTTTGGACATTCAAAATATGTAGAAATCATCGTTCGGCTCATCACTGCTGTTTTGTTGGTGAATTATGAATCTCGCAGAAAAGTTTTTATAGCCGGTTTCCTGAAAACTCCCATAATGAACTCCCAGAGTACAGCAAGGATTGCTGCCAATAATATAAAAAAACGTTGTATCAGGCTGAGAACATGAAATGGAATACAAAATATAACAACTGAAAGGTTGGGAATGGTTGTTCTTTGGTAGCTGGTTTATATTTTATAACTGCGGGAACTAAATCAATACCGCGATTCTTTATGCACGCACATTTCCAATCTTGTTATGGAATTCTTATAAAATATTCAGAAAACCAGGGGGAAGAGAGTAACTTGAAGGGTTCAGGTTGTTTTCTTGGCTGTCAGGGGAACATCGCTTGGGAAGACTGAAAAACATCCCAGAGCATGTTTTCCAGGATGGCGTCTCGGGCGGCTGCGTGCTCAGGGATGGGAATAAACGCGCAGTTTTGGGGAATTGTGTTAATCCCGTGGTGAGCAGGGGTTGGTATCCACAACGACCTCTGCTAAACGAGGCCGTGGGCTGGGGGAGCCACCCCGGCAGGGAGAGGCTGTGGGTGCAGTGGAGCAGAGGAGATTTGAGGAGGCAGTCGAGCTCCTCGTGTGCTTCGGGCTTTGCGCTTGGGACGGCGACGGAGCTGCGGCGCTGATGCCTGATGGGATTTGTCTTTTCTTTTTATCCATTTTTATCCCCTTTCCCTGTCCCCTTCACAAACACTCCCTGTCCCTCAGCCCTACATGTGGAGAACCCTTGGGGGCTGAGATTGAGCTCAGCTTGGGGCTTCTCTGAGGGGAGCAGACGGAACATCCCGAGTGTCTCCAAAGCAGAGGCTCCAGCCTTGCCCGGAGCCTCCTCTCTGCAACAGGTTTGTTCAGCGGGGCTGGAGTCTCCCTTGGGGGGGTCATTAGAATGGGGGACAGTTCCCTCATTGGTTCCGTTTCTCACTGGGGATTTGAGGTCGATCTGCTCATTGCTGAGCTCCATCCAATTGGATCCGCGTTGGACCCGGGGGTGCTGCTGGGCTGTTCCCACCTGGGCCGAGTTGTGTCCCTGGGATCCCATGAACCCAAGGGAATGCCCTTTGCCCTGCGCTGCTGGGGCTGCCGCGGGTTTGTACCAGCCCTTGAGGCATCAGGGTCAGCCCTGACTTGCCCACAGAACAGCCACAGCTGGGTTTAGAGACCCTTGGACAGATCCACCCCATCCAAGCAAAGCTGCACATTTGGGCTGGAGCCTTTTAACGTGAATATAAACAAGTCTGGAATGACTTGACTCAAAATGGAATGGTGTAAAACTCCAAACAGCTTCATCTAAGGTCACCACCAGGTCTTTATCCTCTTTTGTGTCATGACAAGACAGCTTATCTAGGACATTTCACCCTTACCTTTGTTTTCTGGGAGTGCTGTGTGAGATTTCCTCATCCCAGCCTTAGGTGGCTCCTCTTGCAGCTGGTCCAGCCCCTGCTGCCTCCCAGTCCGCTCAGGATGCGCTCCAAGCACTGCCCATCACCCCCAGGCTGGCACTTGGCACTCCAGCTTAACTAAACCTGAGTTTGTCTGTCAGGTTTGTTCCTGGGGCCGACTTTCCTGGGTGCATTTTATGAGCTGCATACGGAACAATGACTGCAGTGTCCCAGGAGGGACATCCACAGACCATCCCTGCCCTTGGGACCAGGGCTGGAGGGACAGGACCCAGGGAATGACTTCCCACTGCCAGAGGGCAGCGATGGATGGGATATTGGGCAGGAATTGTTCCCTGGGAGGGTGGGGAGGCCCTGGCACAGGGTGCCCAGAGCAGCTGTGGCTGCCCCTGGATCCCTGGCAGTGCCCAAGGCCAGGCTGGACAGGGCTGGGAGCAGCCTGGGACAGTGGGAAGTGTCCCTGGGACTGGAAATTGATCTTTAAGGTCCCATCCCACCCAAATCATTCTGTGATTCTACGAAAACACAATGGAAGGTCAAGATTTACCCTACAGCCCAAACCAAGCCTGGAGCTGCTGCAGGTGTAACCCAGCTTTGCTGACCGACAGCTGGTGGAATCCAGTTCATTCCGTGCTTGGGGGCTCCTGGGATCTCACAAGAGTGAAATCCCCGCTCAGAGGAGATGTCAGAGAGCGCAGGCAGGTCTGGATTACCCGAGACCAGGTCAGGTGTTCCAGGGATCTCCAGCTGATCTTTTAAAGGCCTCTGCTTTCCACAGATACTTCAAACTCTTTGTTCCTATTCAGGATAAATGCAAATATTAACAAAGAAGAATTTGCCCTGGTATAAACAACCTGGCTTTGCAGTGGCCCCACTCACTGGCATCACAACAAACCAGTAACTGCTTCTATATGACACAAAATCATTTACTCAGACCAAATCACCCTGTACTCGGGGCCTTTCAGACCTGTGTGATGGTCATTTCTCAGGTTTTCTGTAAGTTATTTCTCCTAACCCTGCAGTCTGACACCAAGCACTAGTCCTTGAGAAGAAATTGCATTTTTTCCAAAGCCCCACCTCTCTGGATGAGTTATATTCAGGGTTAACCGTTCTCCTAATATTTGATGTCGAAACAACAACGGGGGTTTTACAAGGGTTCTTCCAGGGTTTCAGGAAACTGCCCACAGCCAGACCAGAAACAATCACTATAAACATAAAAAACCCCAAAATATATTTACCTGCCTCACCCAGCGTACCACATTCATTAGGGCAAAGTCAGAATCTCTGGAGTATTTGGAATTCCTTTCTGTTGAATCACAAAATTTACCTTCCTGATGATGTGAGAAAGCTCTGGGTGCTCCCGCGGGAGGAAACTTTCCCCAGAGCCGTGCAGACAAACTTCCTACTCCATCCAGAGCTGATCCCTCAGAATTCCCCCACCACGAGAGGATTCATCTCACCCAGCACCGGGCCGTTCATCCGAGCTGGCTGCTCACACTGCTACCGGAGATTTCTCCCGCTGGAGAGAAACTGGCACTCTCAGAGAGTGATCACCTAATTTCCTCAGACATCCCCTGCAGAATGAGATTAATTTGTGCTACAGTAGCTCCCTAACCTCAGTCAGGATCTGTGAAGTGTTCCTGCAGAAATGCCCAAAAACTGCTGACTTCTTTCACACGCAGGGAGCTGCCTCATTAATTTCTGGCTTGCACATAATTAAAGACACTAAGGAAGCCTGAAATGACACGGATTCCATATTCCTGCAGCCACCACGGGGAACCTGACGGCGTTTTCAACCAAAATGACGGCGTTTTCACCCAAAATGACAGTGTTTTCACCCAAAATGACAGCGTTTTCACCCAAAATGTCTGCTTTTGGGGCTGCTAGGAACACCTTTAAACCTGGAGTACATGCAATAACTCGTCATTGTAAAGGTCAGCAGATAGGAATCCTCTGTACAAGGCAAAGATTTGCATGCAAGAACACAAGCCAGGATTTTGAAACAACGAAGAGAATCTGGGTTTTTATGTTTCCTTCTAATTCAACAGCTCACAGTTGACATTGCAGGGAAGGGGAAGCTGCTCAACAGCACGCTCAGGTTTGCAGAGAAGGATTGGGAGCTCAGTTACCACAATGTCAACAGAGGAACACAGAGAAATTGATTTATTAGATTTTTTATTTTTTTTTTTAAGATCTGAATTATCTCAGAAATGGCTGATTTAACTTTCAGAGCTGGGCTTTAGGAAGCTCAGCTGGAATATATTATTAATCAGGAGTATTATGAATGTTACATGGTAATGACTGAAGCCCTCGGTGAGATCAGGGTTGCCTCGTGTTTGCTTCGTACAAGTCAGTAGGGAAAGAATCCCAATCCCTAAAACATTTACAGTCTTTGAGAGACGAGGCAGGAAAAAGGCAGAGGAAACACTGACATGATTAAATAATAAGTCTGTGAGTAAACAGCAGGGCTATGTTGAAATCAGCAGCAGAATCGACACCTCTCCCATCCCAAATCAGTACCTTGTACATGAAATCATTGTATTCTAATGAAAAATCTTTATCTGTAATAGCTGAACGCAGCATAAACCTGGGCTGAGCCTGCTTTCTAGGAGAACACTGCCTCAGAAGAATATTCTGGAGAAAATTTTCAGGAAAATCTCCCGATGACCAAATTTATCATCGTGTGCTGAGCATTAAAGAAATCCCCAGTGTGGTCTGAGCAAGGCTCCAGGGAATCGAGCAGGAGCCCTCACACACCCTGAAACTCAGGAAAACCTGGATTTTCCACGACATTCATTAAGTTATGTTCCAGTCCCGTTTAGGTTTTCCCTGCAATGCTTCAGCCGTGAGTTTTCAAACAAGTCAGGCCCCAGCGGATCTGCAGAAGAGCCCAACCCTTCCCAAACTGTCCTGCTCGGGTGACACCTGGAGCAGAGCCCCACAAGAAATTCATTCCCATGACAATTCCAATCAATCAGGGAACAATCCACTCGGCACTGCCAATACCCCATTTGTGACCCTATTGATGTGAGTGATGTGTGACAGCGCATATTGGACAAAGCCACCAAAGAGAGCTCAGGAAACCACCCAAAAATCCTCCCAGAACACGTTGTGGTCTTAAAAAAATATAAATAATACCCTGAAAAATTGAGTCAGATCTTACAGGAGTGAAGTGAGCAGAGATGTGGGATCACTGAGAGTGACAGGAGCGCTGTGAGACCTTCCAAGACTTTGCACAAAATCCAGTGAGCTTTGGTGATTTTTATTTAGATCTATCTAAGAAGTCAAAGAGAGAAATTAAAGCCCATCTTCACCCGTGCCTTTGCTCAGGCCTGGAGAAGCACTTTTGTGAGTGACCCAAGGAGGAAAAAAAAGAAAGAAAAAACCCCAAACCACAGAAAATATCCACACAATGCACTCATTTACCCAGAGGCGGGAATGTTCCATTTCCTGCTCTGCCCAAGTGAAATCAAAGTTATTCTTTTATTGGGACAAGAAAGATGATCTACAGGACAAACCAGGAAAATCCTTCAGGATACTCAGCACGAGGGAGAGGGAGAGCGAATTGGAGCCTGGCTTGGCACAGCAGTGCCTGACACATCCCTGTGAGTCCTGCCTGGCCCCAGCCCCGGTGACAAAATCGATTTAGAAATTCCAGCTAATTACTGTATAATTGAAATGATTTTACAGCAAAGAAGGGTCTGTTCCTCCCGGGGCAGAACCTTGCAAACCCCTCCTGTTCGTGCAATCAAATCCACGTTTGCTGAGGCTGCACCAAAGGGGGGTCGCCACCTTTCCTCCTCTTTTCCCTGCTCAGAGGCAAGCAGGGAGCTGCCAGCCTGGAGGGATAACAGCACCCAGCACAGCCACCTTCCCTCTCAAGCAGCACTGATTTCATGCAGAGGGTTCCACACTCTCCATTTCCATAAAACTTCATTTCAGTAATGGAACTCCGGTTAGTTTAATATCGCAGCGCCGGTAAATGAAACTCTCATCTCAGTCAGGAAGAACAATGTTTGGTTTTGGCCTGGAGCGGCGAAGAGCGATTGGAGTGCTTGGGAATTCATTTCAAAGGCTGTGGAATGCATTTATACGGCCCCATCCTCCCCTCGCTCAGACACCGCAAACAGCGCGGGCTGCAGGGTGCGGGTTTGGAAAGCAGCGTTAGCAATTGTCAGAATTGAAATTGGCAGCCTGGAGGGATGATTAATTAGGAGAACAGCCAGCAAATTGGCACAAATGGCAAACATGAACAACACTTGTCCCAACAAGTGTTTAAAATTTCCTTTCATATTGTCACAGGCAGCACAGGGCTGACTTTCCAAGTTTTTAATGGCTTTGATTGGATCATTCAGACAGCTCTTGATCACTTTAATTCCATCAGACAGCAACATTTCCCCCTGCACCATCCAGTGGCAGGGCAGAGGAGGTCAGAAGGGGAACAGGAGGGCAGAGAAGCTGGGGAGATGTGTGTCACCCATGGAAGGGACAGGAAAAGGACATTATTTTGTGACCAGGAAAATCTTTTCCATGCTGGACAACTCCCAGAAGGCAGAGCTGCTCGACCTTGTGGATAAGGATGTGCACATGATCCACAGGAATACCCCAGTGTGACCAAACCTCAAACACTGAATTCCTCCCACTGATTATTACTGGGAAAATCCTTCTTTGCAAAGATCTCTCACTCCCACTTAGGAAAGATCACGACAAAGAAAGGGCAGCTCTGCTCACCTCCATCCGCCAAACTTCCTTGGGCACGGCCTCCTGGAGCTGTGAGGGAGCCTTTCCTTCCTCCCAGAGCCACGTCAGACACTTCCTCCCGAGGCCAAGAGTTGGAAAATTGCCGGCATAATATTTCTCTTCAACAGTTCCATACATCAAAGGAAGCCAATTTTTGGAGTCTTGTGCTTCTGACAAGCCCCGTGCATTAATAAAAGGAAGCACCTGCCTGCTGCTCGAGCACAGCTTCGGAGCGCTCTGGGTTTATCACTCAAGCAGTCGTGGTTATGTCTTGGCTGAGGACGAGTTTTGAGGAAAAAAACCCAAAACCACAAAGTTGGAACACGGCGTGAGTTTTAGCAGCAGTTTAACTGAACAGTTTTACCTTCTAATCCCATTTATTGAGCTCCAAGACGTTATGATCTCATCCACAAGTTGTGATCGAGCTCGTTTGACAGTATTAAATAATCAAATAAATACTAATATTAACTTCGATTCTGATAATTAAATACAGCTTCTTTACCCCTGGAGGGGAGGGCAAGGAGCAGCAGCCACCAGTATCTTTGCTGTCTGTAGGAATTATTGACTGGGCAACATTTACTGAGCATCAGGGAAAAGCAGCAGAAAATATTCTTAAGACCCAGTTGCAGTAGAAAACACCAATAGGAGCATTATAAACAAAAGGGGGAGTAGATTTCTTATCTCACTCTCAAACTAATTAACACCATTCCTCAAATAATCTCTTTTTATTCACTCCAAAGGTGTGTTTGAACATTTCCAGCCATTCCTTTACAACACGGGGTTTGTCTCAGGTCAGGAGCACTCAGATACACTGAAAAACCTTTATTTTTGAAACTACTTTAAGGGTTTGTTGGTTTTGTTGGTTTTTTTTCCCCTAAGAAAATAAAAAATGTAAAAGCTTTGATCATTACGCTATTGAGCCTCACTTTTTGGTACCCATTTAGCTGATTTTTTAAGGCGCAATAAAACTTTGGCCGGTTTAGCGCAGCAGTAAATAAGACGCTCCTCGCTGTGAATAAATTTCCCAACGCCGTTAATATTTCCATGGTGGAAATAAACGCTGGAAGTGTCTTTAACAAGATTCACGAGACCAGGAATCTGCTGCTCCCGCAGCACAGCCACTCCAGTTGTGCAGCCATGGGGTGTCCTGCTCCTGGATGGGCTCTCGGGACACGTGTCAGGGTTTGGGATACTTTTTTTAGAATTTTTCCCCATTCTTGTTGATAATGGGTGGGTAATTAGTTGCTGGGAGTCATAATGGGTGGGTGATTAGTTGCTAGGAAGTGATAATGAGTGGTGATTAAGGAAAACAAAGAGTTGGCTCTGAGATGGGTGTGGCTAGCTAGCCCTTATCTAAGAATCCCTGGTATCTGAGTTTTCCCCCTCAGAGAGGGGCGGAGATACTGGGGGAATGGGACCAGTTAAAAGGGGCTGAGCACAGCTGGGAAACACTTCTTCACTTCTGGACATCCAGAGGAGGGGGAGAGAGGCTGCTGGAGCTCCAGGAAGAATCTTCCTCCACCTTGGGCTTCTGTCCTTGGATTGCCAACAGAGCGGGAAGAGACTGTCCGTGAGTTTGTCTGTTCTTATTTGTGGTGGTTACCATTGTTGTTGGGTTTTTTTTGTCTGTCCCAATATATATATATAAATATATTAGTAAAGGGCTGTTATTCCTCTTTTCTCACACCATTGCCTGAAAGCCTCTTGATTTCAAAAATTTTACCAATTTGGAGGGAAGGGGGTTGCATTTTCCTATTCTGAAGGGGGGCTTCTGCCCTCTTCAGCAAATACCTGTCTTTGAAACCAAGACAACACAGGATTTTTGTGTCTTCAGGCCACGGGTGCCACCACATCCCTGGGGCGTTTACCTGACACACACAGAGGTGACAACATGGCAAACCAGCACTGTGACAGCAGCCAGAGTGATGAGCGGGCTGCTGAGGGAATCAGGCTGGGTTTGAACATATCACACGATAAAAGCTTGCAAGGCAAACTGTGATTTAAAGAGAGGGAGAAAATCTAATCCTGATGAGTTCAACATGCATTAAATACACCGAGGTTTGGGGAGCTGCCCAGAGGTGCCTCTTAGAGCCTAAAGCATCCTGGAATCCCGGCATGGTTTGGGTGGG
>VYZT01022539.1:295-25409 GCA_013400735.1 Pomatostomus ruficeps
AGAACAGGCCATCAATTTTCTTGCCGTGGCTGACTGAAGGAAACTGAAATGTATATTGCAGTGGCTTCTGACGCCAGAATGCAAGCTATCCTTCAAACTCAAAGCACGTTGCCCTAAAAACTAAGCAAAAAAAAAATTCCCCAAGCTATTAATAGAATTGTATCAAGAAATACCTTGTAGTTTTTAATCATATACATATGGAACTGAGAAACCAAGCATAAAATGTCAGTGTGCCTATTACATGGGTCACTGGAACAGGTTTATGTTAGCTAATATGCTGAAATAGTAGATTAGGAAGAGGATAGTTTATAGTCTTTATTTCATTTGTTGACAGGAAGAATCAGGAGCAGATTTGTTTTATGCTTGATCCCATCACAGAACAGCTAGGAACAGAGCAGAGCTTAAAATCCAAGCAACTGAAATGGGATGATGACCAGACTGTACACATTTTTATGTGGGTGAATGAGATGCTTGTGATGGGGAAGAGCTAATGAGATCACAACAATTAGCAGAGCAAAATGCTTGTGTGTGACCCTGTGAAGTGACTCAGCAAAGAAGTATTACCCGGCATCCTATTGCAGAGCTGGTACATACCCCAACCCCTCACGTGATGCTGCACTCAGGAGGAAAAGATCTCCCTGAAACCTGTAGAAAACGAGGTTATTCTTGGAAGAAAAAAGTATTCTATCCCAGGTGGTGATATGGATGTTCTAGCAGGTCACTAAAAATAGCAAGGATTTTAAAGCCACCCTAACACATCTGAAAACCTCGTCACGTCATTCCATGCTGTGTTTGATTGTTGTGCACTGTAATTCCTGGCTCTTTGCTCCTGCCTGCTCTTGCTCCTTTGTTTATTCTAGCATTATGAGCAAGCTGTCTCTTTTGTGAGAAACAGAGCATCTTTGAAAAATCAAGCCACATGTATCTACCAGGTCTTCTTAAATTTTAATCAGAATATCATGAGAATCAAATCAGTTGAGAAGACCTAGGTGACTTGTGATATAAATGCATACTTGAATGTAAAAAGTATTGCAAAAACCTGTCAATAATTAGTGTCTTTCATCTTGCCTGGAACCAGGCCAAAACTCAAGTCAAAATTCTTAATGCAGTCACGGCAGAGCAGACTGCAGCCTCCAGAGCGCAGCGCAATGCAAGGCAGAAGAGGTGGGCAGTGCTCTGGTTCTTACCTGGGTTACAGCACTGCCACATTTTCTGCCCACCCTCATGTATATTTCTGCATTGTGATGAGTTCTGCACTCTGTTTTGGCTGTGCTGGCATCCTGTCAACTGCGTGCAGATCTGCTTCAGGGAAGGCACCTGCAACAGGGCTTTCCTGGTCCAGTTCAAGGAGGCAGCAGGGAACAGCCTTCTCCATCCAGCTCAAGAAGACCACCAGACTCCTCCTCTTGTTGCAGGAGATCTGAACAATTCTAAGACAGCTCTAAATTGTCAGTTTCCCCCTGGTATGTAGCCAAAGGTCTCAGCTCAAAATGTCAGCAAGCAAAACCAAAGGGCAATCCTAGAGAGTATGGATGCTGCCGAGGAACAACTCCTGCAGTAGGACAGGTACAAAACACACTTTGGGTCTGTATCTAACCAAAAGCCAATCTTTTTCTTTTTCCCCTGTTGTCCACCAAGTTTGCTGTTCACAAGTTTGGTTTATTTTCAAACAGTAGGAATATTTCAGCTCCATCTATCAGGCTGGGGCAGCACAGCTCATATCTTGAAACCTGCCATCACCACTGAGAGTTGAACAGGGATTTATAAAAAATGAACCTACACTTGCATGCTAATAATGTTACAGATGGATTTAAGGCATCCTGATCCACATCTTTCATAAAAAATAATGTCTATTGTGTTATTTTTTCCTTTTTTTCTTTCATTTGGAAGCCAAACATTCACAGAACTGGCTGGAGAGAAAAGTTTGCATCTAGTTTTCATGGGTTCATTTGAAAAAGGAAGCAAATTCTTTTCAAATGTTTCGTTTCCTTTATGATGTGATTGCTTTTCACCTCCATCCTCAAAAGAACTTTAATGTGTTTCACAACAGCTCTATTTCATATATTATCTTCAGACCAAACTTTTTCTTTCCACATTACGTCCAGTGGGCTATATAGCTTGGTACATATCAACACAGGCACTATTGTAATACAGTCTCAGATCAGCATATCGAGCTTTCCAACCTCAGCAGGGAGGTGATAAGTCAGTTCTTTCATCTCTGATTTCTTCAATTAAGAGATTGTGACACTTTTGCCTCCCACTTTCTTTTGCTTAATCTTACCCCTCATGCTGATCACATCTTGGTTCTTTTTCTCTCCAGAACAGCAAACATATTTTAATGACAAGCTGAAAATGGTGACATAATCCTGGGAAATTTTGAGATCAAGAATTTTGTTAAAGCTGAAGTGGAAAGGAAAGGAAAGGGGAAAAGATCTTTTAGTTATATAACATTCTTCTCCTCCTCCTCCTCCTACTTTGTGTGCCTCAAAACATACTTGAAATGACCCAAATGTGAGGCGAAAAATATTTTCGATGTCTCCACATTTCAGAAACAAAGTACTCTTCTCATTTGGAGCCGGTTCTCCAAATAAATACTTCAATGATCCTTACCACTTCTGCAGCAAATTTTCTGGGTGTCCACCTTGAAAACTGACCTCTTCTCTTGTTCCATAATGCTGTGTACATTGAACAAAGACTCAACAGGTGACCCAATGCCAACCCCTCCTGTCATTGTTAAAGACAAAGATGGAGTGTACAAGTATGTAGTCCATTTTGTCTGCAAAGCCTCAGAGATCTGCAGCCATATCAAGGCTGTCCTTTCTTGGACATTTTTTCGTGATTCGGAAGCCAGCAGTAGCTGGGAGGACAGGATCTATTTTCAATAGTTCTGGACCGGCAATCTCTCCTGAGTGATTTTGATCCTGCTGAGTGGATTAGAGAGTTTATGCAACAACAGAGCTCTGAAGTGTGGCTGAGACTTCCAGCAGCAGGAGGCCGAGGGGGATGCTCAGTGCCATCTCCAGTGGCAGACATTTGGGCAGCTGAGCTGACCCCAGGGTATCTCACTTCATCAGAACCAGTGAAAATGGGAAACCACACATTGGCTTTGAGGGAAGAAAGGTAACTATCTTTCTCTGGTCTTTCTAGATGGAAAAGACTTACCAAAATCAACTGAAAGAATAATTCTACAGAAGAAATGAGAAGAATTAAGAGATGTCATTTCATAATTTCTGATGGCTGTTTCCAAGGAAGGGTAGGGGAAGAAAAGAGCCAAAATACACATGCTTTATAGGATACTACGTCCTAATACCTTGTTGCAAGCCTTTTTACAGTGATTACAGAAATTTCTCACTGGAGAGATCTTATTTCTTTCTTGCACAGTTCTCTTTTCATAAACCCGCAAACCAACACAATTAAAATTATAGTTTTAACTCAGGATCCTTGTGACTTAGAGATGATACTTTTGTCCTCCTGTAGAGAATGAGGAAGAACTTTTTGTTTGTTTCATATTCAGGAACAGGAAGCTACAGGTAGTAGCTCATTCCTCTACTTTCAACTTTAAGATAGTACAATTTGTCAACAGAAGTATTTCTAATAGACAAGTGAGCTGTTTTGCTAAGTCTCCTCACTCTGGGTGCTGGAAAGGGTAAACCTTCTTCCCTCTTTCATATGTGCTATAATTCAAGCCTGAAGCAGGACCACGAGTCCAAGAGAAATTTCTGAGACATTTCCAGGGACATTTCTGAGAGAGGTACATTTTCATCACAGGAAGAAGAAAAGAAAAGAACTATGGGGGAGGAAAAAAAATCAGATTTTATGTCTCCAGCAATCATTTCTCAAGGCATGCTTATGCATCTGCTATGTATTTGGACTGTTTTACTAGGAGCTTTTTATTTAACCAGGTGAGCAACTTTACCTATGAAGGAGGAAAAGATAACAAAAGCCTTTGTGGGGCATTTCTTATGATGACAAAAATGAGAGTAAAAATATAATTAGATTTAGAAACACTGTGGGTATTGTTAGAGCCATCTCTCTTTGTTCCCCTTTTTATTGCAGAGCCCTGCGGTTTGGAGGCACTTGGCATTCTCTTAACTGGTTCTGCTTCCCTCCTACCAATTTCCCTCTAGGATTAGACAGCAGTACAAATATTATTGCACTCTGCAGGCTTTGCCTTCTGACCTACTCTACAGAGACATATGTGATGGAGTCAGAACTGCTGAACAGAAAATGTCTTTCTTAACGCTGTAGTGCTGGAGGGATGCCAAGGTCCGGTAGTTCATAAAAGAGATGGAGATGGTAGCATTCCTGAGGGAAGTCTGACTAAAGAAGGAGCCCCAGGTATTTAAGGAAAAGTGTCAATTAAAAAAATAAAACATGGGTGAGGGGAAAGAGGAAGGGCTACAAAAAAAGTGGGTGAGGGGAAGTTAAGGATGTTACCTGGGGTGTCTGATCCCTTCAGGAGTGGGACATGTGCTTCTGCAGGAGCTGTGTGACTGCAGCTCTCAGCCTGCGCCACTGGCCTTGCAGAGCAAGGATGTTAGCAGAGAGATTCATGAAGCACCACTGTCCGTACGTATGAGTGTGTTAAGTGTGTTTCCCCAGAAAGTTCCCTTGGGAATGAGTTGGACAAGTAAGAAGTGCTAATAGGTGGGAGGGCTTTGCTGCCCAGTGCTCCTGGTTAGAGGCCATCATCCTGCACTGCACAGCTCAACTCCCAGTGCTTGGGTCAGAATCTCCTCTGTACAAATTCCCTGTACTTGCTGAAGGACTGGGGACCTTTCTGGGGGGCCTTTGCCAAAATTCTTCTTTATGGCGAAATCTTCTGTGGCAGAGTAACTGTAGTGAAAAGGAGGGCTCACAGGCTTGCTCAAAACCAGGCAGAACATCACCTGGGACCGTGCCAGACTCCCACACAGCTCTGCTAACACAACACCATCCTCACCAGCAGTGGCCCTGTTGCTTCAGTGCTGCGGGGAGTGGTCAGCAACTCTCTGAACCCCTGACTTCCAAATACATGTGGTGGAGGCTGCATTTGTGTACATGCCAATGGCATGGAAAGAATTCCTCCTGGGAATAGCTCTAGACCCCCACAGTCACTCTTCCTTTTTGACCTTGGCGAGAGTTTGAGCTACAGCTGCCAGTGGTGGAAATCTCTGCCAAGGCACTGGGCTGTCCTGGTAGGTGTGCCATGCCATGATGGAGACTAGAAATGCCAGGGAGCGAGATCAACCAAGATAAAAATCAACAAGAATCTTCCCTGTGAATATATCCCAATCCAAACTCAGATGCTCATGAGCACTGCAAAAGTTCTGTTGATCCTGCTTGGATTTTGGTTAGCTTTTCTTAGTAAATCCTGTTACTCCCTAATGTCTGACTCCACCAAGATTCTAATGAAAAAATGCTAACATACCATGAGAGTAACTTTTCTTTTGCTTTACTGAGAGTCAAGGACATAGTAAAAATAAGTCTATCCAGGAGCTGGGCTGGTCCTTAGCATTTTGCTAAAATTACAAATTATGTCTTTGGAAAAGACTAGAAAAATTTTATTTCACATGCCATTGAAATCAGGAAGGACACAAAATTTTCACAAGAGCTTGTTTTGTGTGCTATGGAATTTGTGCATCAAAAGGAGTTAGTTCACTGGATAAAAAATATGTTTTAGTCTTATCATTGCTTAGTTTTTTATGGCACTGCATTAATGAAGATTTTCAACTCCTCTTCAGTGGTTATTATATTTTTGAAGAGAAATATGTGGTTTATAAAAGCTTCTTTCTGTTTTACCCCAAGATAAGAATTTGCAGTTGTTATAAGAGCCAAATCAGGCACAGAACATTAACTGCCACCTTCCCAATGGGAAATACCGGATGGTAAACAGTAGGAATGTGTGGCTCATTCACAATGTAAACACAATGTATGCAAAAGCCACAAGAAAAGAATATGCTTTGGGTAAACAGAAATGGATGATCACATACAGCTAATTTGTACCCGTATTATTTTCAAGTTTCACAGTCAGTTTCAATTTGAAGGACATCTTGCAGACCTTAGTACCTCTTGCCATGGGGACTAACCTTTCTTTTTAATTATCAGACTTGAGGAGCTTGTCCTGTAACATTTGTGTTCGCATTTATCTGTTGAAAGAAAAAAAGAAGGCACAGCTCATAAATGTTTCTTTTTCTAATGCATTCAGCAATAGTCTTTTGTAGTCTGAACTACCGTAGTTCACTGTACTTACAGAAAAAATGAATGCAAAGCTTGTAGCAAGCTTGATACCGGGCAGCAGCAGCATGGGTGGAAATTGCTCCGTGAGGTCCTTGCATGGCATAATGTGTACAGGAAGGACACAATACAGTCTAGCAGATCCTGAGTGAAAAACTTCATCTCCACGAAGCAGGGCTTCTGCTTCCCGCATCAACAGGCTTCATAGAGCCAATGATGGGATAGACATCCAGAATTTTTACTTTTATTGTTTTGTTTTTTGCTTAGCTTGCCTACTTGGTAAAAAGCTGCATTTTATTTACCATTAATATTATTTCGAAGGCAAGGTTCCAATTTTATCAGTTTATAACTCTGACAAAATGGGGCTCCTCATTTTCCTTCTGAGATTTCACATGACCAGCTAACTTTCCTGGCAAGCTGCATTTCCTATTGAAGGCTCTCCTCTGGATTTGGCTGGGCAAGTTTTTGCTGAAACTAAACAGGAACAAGCCAGGTCTGCCAAGGAATCACACCAAACCCC
This sequence comes from Pomatostomus ruficeps, assembly GCA_013400735.1. Lineage (NCBI taxonomy): Eukaryota > Metazoa > Chordata > Aves > Passeriformes > Timaliidae > Pomatostomus > Pomatostomus ruficeps. Next base: position 7,032 of record VYZT01022539.1, read on the forward strand.
TGAGCTGAGGATGTCTGTATCCAGTGCTCTGCCTGTGCTCCTGGCAGCAGCTGATACCCATGGGATGTCACTACAGCTCCTTTCCACTCACAGGGCATCCAGTCTGTGAGCAGAGCTTTCGTTGCACCTGAATTTACCTCTCATTGTGACAATTCACCACCCTTGTTAAAGCCTTGGTTGAGAAATCTTTTGTGAGCTGAACCTTGATAATCTCAGTGCAGACTCTGCTGACTCAGTGCTCTCTTATATCTCTGCTTTTCCTCTGCAGCTGTGAGGAAAACGGAAAGAGGGTGGAGAAGGTGGCAGTGGAGCCAACCTGGCAGGTTCACAGGGCCACACCTTCCCCTAACATGGAAAACACAGGGGGATTGTCAGCAAAAGCTCTCTCCTTATGAATATGGATGAAATGGCAGTGCCTGAGCTGATATTTTTAGGATTCTGTAGCTGCTTTTCTGTTTTCTGAAGACTCCCACAGCACTGTAATTAGGAACTCCAATGTGCATACACATGTAATGGTAGATAAAAATAAAGGCAGTAAAGGATAAGTAAATGGTGACACTAAAACATCACGAAAAAGCTTATATCTATTGCTTTCTGCCTGTCTTGTTACAGAAACTGAGAAACCTCAACCTCGTAAGTTAAACTCTAAATTTTAAACACTTTATCAAGGGTTGCCTTTCATTTCAGCAACTCAGCTTGTTCTTGAAATATCCTGTAGAACTATGGGAGAAAAGGATGAGCGGTTTATGGGACCTAAGGGCATTTAGAGTAAAGAAAGGTCTGGTTGAATTCACCGCCAGTATTGTCGCAAGTAATTCCCCCTGCCCAGCACAGGTCTGAAGGGTTGTAAGCAACCTGCTCTTTTCATTTCAGTCTTTAAACTGTATCTATCCGGCCTGGGACTTTAAATTTGCATGGTTCCACTTTTTAGAGTGTGTCATCTTGAGGTGAATCCCTGTCTCCCCCCAGGAAGGTTGGGGCACATCTGTCCATAGGCAAAGTTGAAGCATGGAGGAAGAATGGCACTTTCTTAGGACATACACATGAGAATATTGTTTCCAGGTTTGCCTGTAATTTCTGTTAGGCTGATCAAATTTGCAGTCTCTCCAACTGGGACTCAATATCCAATGGTAAGGAGGGGGTCCTTCTTTGAAGAATTGACATCAGATGCAGAGAACTTTTCACTTTATGGCCCTGGGCACAAAACACCAACTTTAATTGACAGGACCCCAGGACTGCTAATTAGAAACTGGCAAACCCAGGACATCTGGACACCTTATCAGAGGTTTATCAAGATTACTGGTATGATCCATACAAATGCTTAATGGGAATCAGCTGTCAAACAAGTGAAGTAATTTAGTCAAAGATTACGATTTTTTTTTTGTTACAACTACAATGTGTTACAAACTGAGTTCTCAGTGGCTGTAATAACTGTGCAGCTTCATAACCACTGGTTTTTTGCTCATTGTTTGACTTCCTAGCCAAAAAGCCTGGGTCAAATTCAGAAAGTGAGCATGGCTCCAAAGAGGTCAGTGCAAACCCCTGTGCCAACACTGCCTCTGAACTTGGCCTTCAGTTGAGAGGCTGTGCCCCTCTTCATCACCAAGCCAGCTTTAAATCTTTTCAACAGCACTTTCAATTATGAGAATTCTGCCACATTATCTTGTCTTTATGTGGTAAGCTAAAAGGGTACTAAAAGGCCATGGGGGAAAGAAAGAATGAAAAGGCTTTGTAATAAAAAAAAAGTGCAACTGTGTGATCCCGCATTTTCCACAGGAGAAACTGGAAAGATCTTGTGCTTCCTCAGAGTGCACAAGCTGAGGACTATGACCAGTGATGAGTCAGTATCTTTTATTAAAGTGAAGGAACAAAAGCCATCATCATAAAGGAAAGATGGCCTTGGTTCTTGCACACCTAGGGGAGAGCTGAAATCAAAATGCCCCTTTTTTATAATATGCTTTTAAACCTGCTTTTTTCCCTAAAACTTATTGGAGCCATAACCAAGGAAAGCGATCAGTGAAATGTGAAGAAATTGAGCTGAGGTCTAACATTAGGCCTGTAGACTACAGGGAACATGATCTCACCTCCTGTTCCTGTTAACTCTCAGATATGCTGAGCCTAAAGAAAGGAAAAGTCCACTGTTGGGCAAAAGAGCTAAAAGAAATTGTATCTGGAACATAGCCTGGGTTGCTGACTACTCTGTTTTATGCCTCGATCTGGTTTGAACAACCATTCTGAGGAAACTAGCATAATATATGTAAACTGAAGTCAGTTTTAGCAGAAACTTGCCAAACCTTTTTTTTTAACATGAAAATGGAGTTTCACTATTTTAAACAAGGCTGACATTCACCTGAGGAAATCCAATCTCTCTGTGTGTAAAACTTCAGACATAGTTTACATTTCACGGTGATCTGATTTTCTTTTCAGGTTGCAAACTTTTCTTTGGTTACACTTTTCCAAGTGAATGATGGACGTATGGAATTTTCCTCAAGACTGAATAGTGAGAATTTTTTGTGCTGCTGAATGCCTGCAAAATTTTGGCAGGTGAGGAGGTACCTGGGAAACAGAGAGCTGGAAAGAATGACACTAACACAAACGTGAGCTCTTCAGATCCACTGTCTGTGCATAGGGTTTCAGCTAAGACTGTTTAATCAGTCATCCCATGGGAATATATGATCAACTGGGAATATATGATCAGCAGGTCAAATCCTTGGGAAAGATGGGAAACTTCTTTTTGCCTTTGAAACTCAATGAACAGACATGCCACAGGGCCCAGATGAACTGCATTCTAGAAACTCACCTGATTCAACAATCTTCACTGGGGCAGGACTGATAATTCAAATAGGTGGCTTGTAGGGATACCAATGGGCTCAGAGTCACGACACAACATAAAAGCACCAACTAAATCAAAATCATCAGCCTTGACTTAGGTAGATGGGCCAAATCTACGTATCTCAGGAAAGCAACATGTATAAACTGTATGTGTTCAGTGAATAGACCATGGAGAAAGGTCTTCAATAGGACCAGTTTAAGCTGTGGCTCCTTCACATATCCTCCATATATTTTGGGGGTTGGTTGCTTTGTTATGGGTTGGGGGCTTTTTGTATTCTGCACATAATTTATTTTTGAATTGTTCTTCCCGCACATGAAAAAAGAAATCAACCCCACTCTTCTGCTTGGATTCACTTTTAGTTTTTAAAGAGACAGCATGGGAACAACAAAGAAGATAACAATGTGTTTCCACGAGGCAGAGCCGCAGTGACCACCTGTAGGAGAGAAACTTGGTGAAACAATGCAGCTATTACTTGATAGAGAGATGTTTGCTCTTCTGGAAGTTATAAAAAACATCTAAACAGTTTCCCTAGGAATATCCCCTGTCTAGAATGTTTTCACACAGGTGCAAATATTTTTATTTAATTGTCATATCCTTGTTGATCTTAAATAGGATCCTAATTATATTTCAAAAGCAATATTAGAAAAGAAAATAAATTCCCCAGATAGTTATAACACTTTTATACTTTGTTTGTAAAGCTTCTAAGTGATAACAGAAAATTAATGGTGTTTTTGCATATGTGCTTCTTTCTGCACAGTGATGTTTAAAAACACATTTATAATTTAAGAGTTGCCTGCAGGACCTTAAAACCTACCAAAATTCTCCAGTGCCTTGTAACCACCAGACTGCTTGCAGTTAATAGACAACCTTCACCAGTTGCTTTCCTGGCTGAATAAATTCTGCAACCAGTTTAAAGATGAATATTCACATGGGGGGAGCTTCTTTCTTTAGTGTAAAGAGCTCTTCAATATAAGGAGTTGGCCAATATTGTTCAGATGGATACAGTCCTTGCAAACAGCTGAGTTATTCAATGATTCATGCATAGATTTTGATACTGCTGCTTTGGGCAGAAAATTTAACATTGTGTGATGTTCAGAGAGCTGTGTCAAAATTCTTGTCTTCGGCAAGAAAATAAAGCATATTCCTATCAATGGATGCCCCCTGAAGTGGGCCTCTAAAATGTCATTAATTAAATGTGTGGAAAGTCCAGATTTGGAGTTTTCATCCAGTTCTGGCATTCAGTAAACAGTGCTTGATGCTAGTCCATGCAAGCTGAACTCAGCATGGACATGAAACAAGCAGGAGCTGCAATGCTTGAAAACCTACCTGAAAGAGGTAAACTTCCTTTCTATAATATTCCTTTTCTTTTCTTTTCTTTTCTTTTCTTTTCTTTTCTTTTCTTTTCTTTTCTTTTCTTTTCTTTTCTTTTCTTTTCTTTTCTTGCAGGACTATTACTGTTGTTAAGAGCTCTGATTTGAGCATGAATTAGAAGGACTGTCACATTGCAGGGTGTGCAGCAGTGTGCATCTGCTGATAGAGGAATGAGAACTACAGTCAGCTGATGTTTCACTGACATTTCTTCTGCAACCATGAATGCCCCCAGTTTTACATTATAACTGGAGCAATAAATAGTGATCTTTCTCAAGGCCAATCTCAGCTCCTGGAAATGTATTGCTTCTCTCTGCCTTTCACGTGGGTTTCACCACGGGTTATCGAGGACATGTGTGGCAGTCATTTTTTCTCATGCTGACCTATCTGTTCAGATCCTGTGTATGTGTCTGGGTTTGCATAAACCCAGTCTCCATTACCAAAATGTCTAAATGCCAGGAATAGTGCGGAATTCTGCCTGCTTTCTTTCTTTGTTACAAAGTGGTCTCATGATACAGGCACTACATTCCCAAGCCAGAACCCACAGCTTACCTTTCTTCCCCAGATACTGATCCCATCATTCCGTAATTCAAATTATTGATAGAAGAGTGTTATGAATCATGGGAAAGCCAGAAGAATCAGGAGGCTTGGAGGCAGTTCTGTATGTATGTAGTTTTATAATAGACCTGTTTCAAATCTACTTTAAAAACAGAAAATAATTCAGTATTACAGGGCAGCTGATGCTAGTGGAACACAGACTGAATTTCTACTGTCAAGATTGCCTGCCTTGCTTTTTGTAATAACCTGGGTAGTAATCACAGTGTACGACATGTGCACACACTCAGGCGACTTTAAATCTGTAGGTAACTTGCTGTCTTCTCAGAGGTTTTGGGCATTGCAGACCAGAGGAAACAGATTTAATGCAGGCTGCTGTGAACTACCTATATAGTTATGGAATATCTCCTCTTGCCTCCTCTAGTTCAATGACTTCTCTCAGATTGCTCAAGGCAATGGAATTCCTCCATTCCTCCATTTAAATTAACCTTAGGGCAGGAGCAAGAGAACTCCTTGCTGTTAGCAAGGTAACATCTACCTACCAGTGTATCAGATGCTCCCCCTTCAAGTCAATGTCTGTCTAAGAATGTTGATCCTGAGTGTGTGATCAAAAGAATAGCTCTCTGGAAAAGGGGGGGAAAATAGGTATTTTCTGGTGTTGACTTTTTTTGGGTGTCTCTTTAAGGTTGCCACAGGCAAAACACTCAGAAGGGCTCCACACTTTCTGGAAACTCTCCTTCCAGCAGATCTGAGTGTGAGAACTCAGTAAGGAAGGTGTCCAAATCACCAGCCAGCTGAGAAGCCTGGGTTGGGAAGGACCTCCTGAGGAGCCATCTTTGATGCAGTCAATGAAGGCAGTTTTGTCACAAAATCTTTCCCATAAGCTGATCAAGCTTCACATTTCAACTACTACTACTGATTTACCAGAATTTTCCTGCCTTTTCTGCTATAATATATGTCATAATTTCCAGTGGGAATGCATGTAGGGCCAGTCTATTGCTATTTGTTCTTCTGACAACATCTTCCTTTAGCTTAAATAGCTTGTTGGCAGTCCTGGTGTCTACTGCCCTGATGTATTTATAAAAAATGAACTCATTTCAACCTTTTTTTTTCCTAAACTAGCCAAGACAGGCTCTTTTGGCCTCATCCGGAAAGACGGGTTTTTCTTACCCTGAGCCTTAAGTCTTCCACAACTGCCCCAGTCTGCATAAATTCATTCTTAAATGTAGACAATCAGAGCTGGATAAAGTCTTGCCAAAAATATTGCACAATGGCATCTTGAAAATTCAGACTGAGCATGGGGTTTTCTCAGTTATATGTTTTACTTTCTGTGCAACAGGAAGTAAATTTTGGATGCACAACCTATGTTTATGTGAAAAGTTTCTGGAATATTAAATAGGATAGTTCTTTCTTTTTTGCTGATATTTTTGAAAGAAGCCAAGGGGAACAGTATTTCCTGCTTTCCATGGGCATTTGACTCCCTTTGAAAATTCCAATGTTAATTACAAATAGGGCATATGATAAACATTTAGGCAGCAGTCCTGAAATTTAAATAAAGAGCAAACAGTGTGTTTTGGTGCAGAGATGTCTTGTTTCCCTTTGGTAGCAGTAGTAACCTGACTCTGTCTCCACAGAGGCATCACCAAGAGTCCCTTTCTCTTCAGATAACACTGGTACAAAGCAACCATACCAAGCTGAAGGGATACCAGTCCCTAAAGCAGCACCAGCGCCTCTGCAGCATTCTCAAGTTCACCAGTGACTGTGGCACAGGTCAAGCACGGCCTCATGGAAGCAAGAGGAGGAGGCACAGTGGTTCTTGGCTCTCCCACCACAGCTGCACACTCCTGCTGTCAGGTGTCCTTCTGCATCCTCAGAGAGCAGTTATCCAACTCCTGTCCTGGACCCAGACCTCCCTCGCTGTCCCTGAGGACTGAGTGACCATCAGGCTGTGGCAGCAGACTTTCCTTCATGTGCTTGCTACACCTGCAGCTGGTATTTTCCTGGAAGGTGGTCACAGAGCTGCTACCCTGCCACACACCTGAACTGCCTCACACCTTGCCTCTTACCCAGCTTTGCAGAGCTGAAATTGTTTCCAGACCCCTTCGCAAGGTCTGCAAGCAAAACAGCGACTCATCTGTAAGGAGCTGCTGGTGTGACCCATCTGGAGACAAGAGACCCCAAGCAAAACATCCACACCCCAAAGGGGCTCACTGCTCTCTTCTTCTGAAGGGTTAGTCCAGATCCCCCAAAACTCTTAGGATAAGCCTCACTAAGCCTATTTCATCTTCCTCCTCCTTTCCTTTTTGTTAACTAGATGCCTCCTTTTGCCTAGATTGCCACTTAAATCCCTACTTTTACCTCTTCATGCTCTTGTCACCAGCTCCAGACATGCTAATATATATTAAAAAAAAAAAGGCAAAACAACAAACTAATAAGTCAGGAAGACTTTCTTTACTTTAGGCTCTGCACCAGTTGTCCAGCTGGTGCAGTACAGAGACTTTTGCCTGTATTTCCCTGCTGGTACTTGGAAGCCTCGCCAGTGAGACACGTCTGCCTTGCTGGGAACTGATGCTCTCTGCTGGAAGACAGGAAACTTCTGAGTATGTCGAGGCTTGTCTGTAATATCTGTGTTATGCTCCCACTCCTTGGCCATGTGAACTGAGAAACTGCTGAGGTACGTGTGGGTTTGCAGCATGTACAGCACAAGTATTGGAGCGTATGGCTCAGTGCAGCAGCAATCACAACGAAAAGGAGAGCTTCCAGGTCTGACAGGTGGAGATAAGAGATGTTCCACAGAGCTGGAGGAGGAACCTCCTTTTTCCTCACTATATAAATCATCTCCATCATTTCCCTCTTCTTCTAGATACGCTGGTTGTCTGTCACTCTCTTGCCCTCTCCTCCCATTTACAAATATTTTTTGGTACATGCACCTCATTCCCTGCTTACAAGATGACTCTCTCCCAGTGAAAATTCTGATCCACTTGTTACACCAGGGAATGCTAATGGCAAACTTAGCACAGTCATGAGTGTTTTAAGGAGAAGAAACATATGTGAAACAAAAAGAAATAAGGAGGGGAAAGTATGTGAGGGAAAGAAAAGCAAAGAATAAACTAGTCTATTTTTACAGTACTTTTTCATCAAATATTCTTGCCACTGTTGTCCCAAAAAGGTCTCCCAGCCTAGAAATAGTAGTTGTTGGTCATGTTTAGTGTCCTGCATTTGTGACTGAAAAGAGCTGTGACTCATAAATGTGTATAGCTCTGGCTATAAGCCACTCTAACTTAAAATGGCTGAGGTTTACTGTGAGAAAGCACATCTGACTTGTATTTTCTTAAGACTGAAAGAGTATCGTCAAATAACAGTATAAGGGAAAAATCCTGACCATAAAGAATTTTACATTCTTTGGAATGATATCATAGTAGAATATACACAGTAGACTAATTACGGTTTCATCTTTAATTTTACTCCAAAGTGGGTTGCATTGTTTTAAATGTCATTCCCTTTTATAATTTATTTTTCAAAGGAATGGCGGCACTCCAATCACTTACTTACCATCATCTATATTAATTTGTGTTCTTCAAACAGCTGGATAATCTGTGGTAATTAGAATGATCTCGGCTGGCTGGGTTTTATCATCTTGTCAGAGGGAATTAGCTGGGCAGACTTCTCCCTACCCCGAGCCGGCAGTGGAGGGTGCTGTTGTACTGGAGGTGCTCGCAGGAAGGGACCCGCTCGCTTTGCAGCTTCCACAGTTCCCTAAGAGAGCTCGCAGTTACAGACTTCCAGTTGTGTCTTTACTGGGGTGACAGGGCGTCCCAGGGAGCGAGCAGGACCCACACGCAGACCTCAGGACGAGGAGACATCGGCTCAGTTCGTAATTTGGGCACTGAACGAAGAACCGTATGTAATAACACAGGTTTGGACTTTGACTCTATGGCTGTGTGTTCCCTAAAAGCCTTACTGCCTCTTGTCCACAGATAGTATCTTGTACTAAATTCCTCGAGGATAGAAGGGGAGGACAGAGAAAAGAATCAGTGAAATCTGTTCTTTTGGCCAGAGGAGTTCAGACTCTGCCCACTAAGCACTTGCTTCTTTTCCAAAGTATGTTCTGAATTAGGCAGAGCACAGTATGTCTTCTTCAATGTACTGGCCAGAAGTCATGAAGCCGTGATAAATCCATGGATGGCAAGCCTTGCTCTCAGATTTGAGAGATTGTGTTAGGACACCCAAAGTCAGCAGTAGTGCTCTTCAGCTGAGTTTGAATTAGCCAAACATGATCTAAGAGCAGGAGCACAGCAAGTCAGTCAGTCAGCCTGCCTGCTCACAATCCTTGAACAGAAGGCAGGATATGGCTATTGAATTTCCAATGCTGTATTTCACTGTCTTCAGGACTCTGTGACTTTATTAGTGAATATATCACTAAGTATATGGCATGTGGTCAAAGAACGTGTCATCTCAAAATCCAAGTAAATAGCATAGAATTACCAAAGACACATCAAAGAAGCCCTCTGTGATTTGCAAGTATGAGTTGATGCTACTGCTGTTCTGGCAATTGTTTTCTCTTTATATTACTTTTGCTGTAAAAATTTCAAGAAGAAATTTTATTTGCACTTCCCAGCTCAAATAAAACTATCTGGTTTATGGATGAGTAACTGGAGAAGTTAAAGAAGTTAAATGATTTTCCCAGGATCACAGAATTGAGAATGAAACAAACCTGTGAATTAAATTCAGAAACTGAACTTCAGTATCAGCTGAAAGGGGCAGAGGCTGCAGCCCATGACCCCTTTCACCCTCAGCTTTTCCCCACACTGATGACCATGGAGAAATTTTAGTTTTGCATCCTGAAATGAATGCAGTATGCAGGAGCTCTGAAGGGTGCATGCTGCTCTGCATGCTGCACTGGTCTTCCAGCTCCTCTAACTGGCCAATATATCCTGATCATAATGTTTCCACATTGCTTTAAGATGAAAAGCAGTATGTATGTCAATGATAGAAAATATTGTACAATGTTATTTTTATCCCACAGGATATAAACCAGCTCACTGAGGAAGTCACGTGTGCTGTATAATTTCTTCTGCTCCAGCCCTGAGAAGAAATTTCTCCCCAAAAACTAGTAAAAGTGTAACTGCAATAACCCCCCAGCCAATATAATTCTGAATGAATGAAGAACTTTTTCAGAAATTGTCCCCTGTCTGAATAACTAGGATCAGAACATGGTTGAGTGCAAATAAGTATGAAAAAACAACTTTGTGCCACTCACGTAATCCTGTGGCCATGTTCTTTCTGGCTAGTTTGCTGAGGACTGATTTGCTAACAGGAAATGTTTCTACCTATCTTGTGTTCTGTTTACCTGGTTTTAATCTTCTTAATTTGAACAAGTAAAGGAGAATATGTTTATGCCCTTATCAATAGATGGAAATAGAGATAGACCCCTTACTTGAGTACACAATGTTTATTTTATCCCAAAAGTTTGTTTGCCTTTTTACCCCTCCCATTGCAGTGTCACTGCTGCTGTATTTTATGAGACCTCTGGTTTTCATTATGCAAAAAGTCAAAACTGGAACATTGTAAATCTCCCCTCTCCTCCCTGCTTGCTGCTCTGAAGCCCGTCCACCATTCGATGCCTAACGGCTTCTCCTACCAAAGCGCGCTGTTTCCAGGGGCTTTGGGGAATAGGAGGTGAGAACAGGGAAAGCGGGATGGGGGGGGACACCTCACTCACCCCAGGCTTGTTAACCTGAGCACACACTCTCTTTCTCAAATTTGTTTTCTCAGCTGGTGGCACAGTCGCTGCCCCAGCACCATCAGTCCAGCAGAGAGCAGTTTCATTTGAGATCTGAAGGCAGATTTTAAAGAAGTGGTTGGGGCAGGAGGGGAGAGGAGCTTAATAGCAGCTTTGAGCCTGACTCCCTATGTTTTCTTAGTATATTGAAATGTGAACTGTGTAAACACTCTACATTCCACCTGCTCCAAAATCTGCCAGAAAGCTCACAAAAGTCCTTTGCTCTTTTTTACATCCTCCCGTTTTCCTTGCTGTCCTCCCCAGAAGGTCTCCCACACCACCTTGTTGTTCTGCCCCCTACAAACACATATCCTTTTTTTCTGCCCTCTTTTTTGCCCCTTTTTCTCCCCTACTGGAGACATGCATTTCCAAAGCCTCTTTGCACCTAACATGTGGTGCCTTTTCAGCCTCTTCTTTCAGAGAGCTGTTGTCTCACTTTGGTTTCAAATCATCAGTGGTGATGCTTGTCAGGTTATTATTGTTCTTCTTATATTATTTACTGTTACTGCACATAAATATGGCAGTAATCACCCAAGAGACTGAATATTTTCCACATCAAAACTCAGAACACACATACTCTGAGTTTTACCTGTCTTCCTCTGAATGGGGAGCAGTTTCCATCCAGATGGCAAACCATCAAGGGTTTTACACTTTTACACTCAGTAAAAATGCTGAACAAAGAAGTACATTTTCCATCATGTTCTGAAAGAGAGCAGGCTGTGCTGGCTTCACTGTGAGAGCAGATTTCCCTTTGGCACAATCCTCTGCCAGCATCCAGGAGCAGGACAGAGACAAGGACCACTTTTTTGATGCATGGCAGCATTCCTGAAAGGCACCCGAAGAGAGAATCATGCCATGTGGGCAATTTAGAATTATCTGAGTAGCCTCGGGTAACCACTCCTCATTTCTCATGTCAGAGGTGATCATATCATCCCTCATGGTGCATAGGATTTGGTGGTGTTCTTGGAAATGAACAGGTAGTACTTGCTCAAAAACATTGTATTTTTGATCCAGGAGATTCAAAACAGCTGGCTTTTGACTGAAGCAGCCAGTAAGTTTTGCCACGATTGCATCAGACTGCAAAAGGCTGACCTGAAAATGAGTGGAGAACTGTGATTTAGGTCTAAGACAAAACTGTTTTTATTTGACTGTGTAGGGAAGTCACTACCTCAGCTACCCAGGAATGGTGAGAGTGAGATTCAGCTGGCTTTTCTACTGCTGCATGGCATTCAAAGCACCAGCAAAAGTGGTCAGCTGAGTCCCCTCACTTTCATTTACATTTGATGAAAAAATGAGGGTGCTCTTCTGCCTTCTCATAATGGGGGTGCTCTTTTGTCACACTTTGCCCTCAAAATTCTTCACACTATACAGTGTAGACCCCAGTACTTGCATCTCATCTCTGATTCCTTTTAGATTGTGGGTTCTGGGGGAAACAGTTCTGACTAGTTTGAAGTGTGAGGACAGTGTAGCAGTGAGCCTGGAAAGTATTTGGCAGCCCTCTAACGGGGAAATGGGCTCTCGATTTCACCTCAGGGCAGCTGGTGGGAACCCCACTGCTTCCTAGATTTTTCAGGATACATAGGTGTCTTTGCCTTTCACTGAACTTGTTTGTGACATCAGCATCTCCCTAGAGATTGGGGATTTTTCCTTTTGTTCTTTCCCTGCCTTGAGCTTTGCTTCTGCCTGAAACAGGAATCATGTAAAGTATACTCACAGTCCTTTTCAAGCATTTGGCATTAGAAACACCCTTCCCCTCTGCCTCTCCCAGCCAAGTGATCTGTGCAGCAGAACAGGGAGCAGGGAAGGGACGGGACGGGATGGGACGGGAAGGGAGGAGGAAGAGGAAGCCATTCACCCCACCCTTCCAACCAGAAGCAGGAGCCTGAAGCGGTCACTCCAATGGAAGAAGGTCAGGTTTAGAAGAAGGGGGCGGGGGGAGAGGAAAGAAGGAAGACAAAAGGTGTTCCCTCCGGCTGTTAGGATCATTGTGGCCGGGTGTAACCACACACAGACACCAGCGACCTGGCCAGAAACAGGGATGATGGCAATAGAAAGCTGATACCACTGTGAGTGAAGCTGTAACCCCTGACAGGCTCCTGGCTTGTTCTGGGAAAGGTGGTCTGACATCCTTCCCACTCAATTCCGTTTGCTCAGAGCTGTCCCCCCTGCTGTCAAAACTCCTCTCATCAGAAAGTAAATCTAGAAACGAGTATTTCAATTAGAACAAAGGTAATATAGTTAAGACAAAAGCTGTCCTGTCTCCAACTATTTCTTGGAAGGTTAGTGTGAAGGACTTGAGCAACAAAAATGCATATATTTGTTCCCTGTAAAGAGGAAGGGTCACTAAACTGGAACATCTAGTATGCTTTTGAAAGAATTACATTATGCCAGAAGGAGCCAGAAATAAGATATCACTTGTTAACTTTGCTAATCCATTAAAAATACAGTGGGCAATTGAACTATTATTTGTAACTCTCTGCAATCTCTCTTTAGGGCGAGGAAACCATGTCCTACTGCAATTAGGTGTGGTGTGTTCTCAGAGCACATAAAGCTTTCAGCAACTTTGTGTGAGGCTGATTTGGATTTTAGGTAACAGCACATATTGAATCAGCCGGGGAAAGAAAGTCTCCAGGCAGAGGTCTACCAGTTTTAAATTATCTGGAATTTCAAATGATCAGCAGATATATTTATCATATTATCCCTGTATTTATGAGTTTGTGCGTGGGAGGCCAGGAGGTATCCAAATCTGCAAATTGTCAATTCACGTTCAATTCTTCAAACTGAGCCAAGTCAGTCTCGCCTTTTCTTTTAAACCGGACATAACTAGAAAATAATTGAGTAGTTGAAATGAAAGATTTTTCCTTAGGTAATACTATATTGTACTGAGTACTCATAGTAAGAACAAGTTAACTGCCTTGTTCTCCATCATTACAGAAAACTAAAGAGAGGAAGTAAATGACCTGAGAAAATTATTCTTCTATTTTAATCTTATTAATCTTTTCTCCTCTGTTCCAGTTAAAACAAAAGAAAGAGCTTTGGAGACAGATTGAGTCTATAATAGAAAAAGTGTAGTTCAGAGAATCTTTCAGTCTAAGATTATGATTTGCCTGTCCGGCAGCTCTAAAATCAAAACAGGTTTCCTAGCTTTCAGCAGAATGATGTTGTACTCTGAAGATGAAAATGTGCTTCTGAAACAAAAAATGAAGTTTCATTTAGGATGTTTTTTATAACACCTTGTTGTCTGACAGCAGAGATGGTAGCTAACAGCAGAAATTTTATTATAGTCATCTGATGTTACTAATTCAGGACGACAAATATTCTGACAGGATTAAGCTTGCCTGAAAGGACAAAAAAGGACAAATAGCCTGAAAGACAGGCAGCAACGGGGCTGTACACTTTTGCTGTGCACACAGCAGTAACAACCAATGGCTAATATTTCTCATCTTGCTGGGACTACAAGTTCTAAATTTAGGGCCCTGTATAAGGGATCTGACCAATGAAGGGCCTTCTACTACCAACCACAATCAATGAGACGTGCTGATGCCTCGTGCCTTTCCAAATCAGGGCATTTAAGTTTAAAATACACTGTGACCATCCAGCCTTGGCTTCAGTTTCCCCACAGGGGAGGTGGGGCTGATGGGGGACACTTGCTTGCACAGGGTCCATTGAGGAGTGAGCTCTCTCCATCAAATCTATGTCCCAGTCCTTCACTGGGTTCTTCTCATGGAGGGTCCCCATGCCTCTGCCAAGAATGACGGGCATCCATGAGGACTGGCTGAGTCCTCTGCCAGAAACAGGCATGCAGTTCTAGCCCAGGGAAACAGATTTTTAGGCACTTACATGAAAACTACAATTGCTTTGCTCTTTGACTTCAGTTGAAATATTATTTCTGTCTAGTGAGATGCCACTTTCCTGGCTGACAAATCTCCTGGCAAGAAGAATTTCCTCAGAAGTCAGTGACAGGTTTTGGAACAGGATTTTGGAGCAGGCAGCATTTGTGACTGCATCAAGAAATCAATAAAAGCAGCAGAACATGGTGTATAGGTAAAGGCATGCAGATACTGCAGCAAACCTGGGGCTGTTATCACCCCTCTGCCTCTGGCCAAGGCTGATAAGCACTGGAGGCAGAACAGAATGGAGGAAAACACAGGGACAGGATGAATCTCCACATCCATGGCTGTCCCACCACAGATCCTATCCACTATCAGGATGTGGCAGCTGTTCCTTAGTATGCCGTGAAGGGAAACAAAACATTTTCTTTAAAATGGGATGGCAACCTCTGCCTGTGCACAATGGAAATGAGATGGGGGGACACAGAAGGCAGCCAATGCACCAGGCTGTTCAGGAGCAGGGCTCTTCAAGGAAGGACTGTGTCCCATCCTGTGGCCCTCATGTACCATATCATCTCTGCTCCTGTAATTCACAAAGCACCAGCAAGGGGAGGTAGCACCCAGAAACAGAGACTTCCTCTGGACCAGCAACAGCTTCTCCCTGGAATAGCTTCCCCATAGCATGCAGGGGAAGACAAACACCTCCAAACACCCTTCATATTTAAAATGCAAATAGCGATGCAAGCATCTTTCCTCCAGGTCTAATCTGGGCAGGTTCTGTCCATCACAACGTCCTTCTGTGGCAAAGACTTCCCAGACATATTGGTCTAGAGCAACTTGTTTCCAACAAATCATTTACCTCAAGCCCTTACTCTTCCCTTACAAGAGCTTCTGCATAATTTACCCTGCCTTCCAAAGTAGCCCCTTAAAGCACTTCTCTGAGAGAAGAGATGTGGAGCTTTCTTTACAAGCAAAAGCATTTTTTTAATGGCATGTATGAATAAGGGGCTGGGAAATGGATCCACATTTTGCATTGTGTTGCTTTTCCTGGTGCACTCCAAATCAGATGCTGCGTGGGATGATTCCACACTACCACTTTGAATTTGAAACTTCAGCATGTCACCACTTCCCTCTAACAATCTCGTAACTAGAGGAAGCCCCAGCCCCTGTGGGGCAAGCAGTTTTGGAAAGAGTTGGCAGCAGCACCTCCTCTCCACCTCAGAGCTGAGATTTCAGCAGGAACCAGAAGTCTCTGCCCCTCCTGGGAACAAGAAAACTTCAACTGTCCGCAAAGGACAGAGCCACTTGAGGCACTTAGAACTGTATCCCCATTTTTTTAATCTATGTGTACAAAGATGAAAATTTTGTAATCATGATATTTGCCAGTTTTTACCAATTGTCAGCATGTTTCAAATCCACTGCACATTTCCTAAGCTGTGTAGAAGAGGGGTAGGAAGCTCACAAACCTCAAGAAAACTGGCAGCTGGTTGGAGAAGAGTTCTCAGTCTGCTTCCGTCTCTCACAACACAGTGTGGAAAGCATTTGCTATTCACCCTTTCTGCAATTTCTTTGGTCACAGAGAGCTGGTCAGTAAGCCCATGTATTAACAGGAACTAGCCACAGTAAATGCTGTTTATCTCCCACAGGGCTGTCATAGGAAGCTGAACGCATTTTTGGTGTGACAGGCAGAAGAACAAAGACAGCCCTGTAGGAGACAAGGCTTTACTGGTTCTGCCACTCATGAAAGAACTTGGTATTTTCTTAATTTTGAGCATCACCAAATGCTTCTCTTCTGAGCTGAGCCTCATGGAAAAGAAAAATTATTCCAAAATGGGAATGAAAACCTGGTGTGTATTTGAACACTGTCAGGCAGGCAAGATAATCAAGAGCTGTGAGAATGTAATGTCTAGGGGAAACAGAAGAACTTTGATAGAGACATTGTAATTCCAAATAAAAAGAAAATTATTTTCCCTTAGGTTTCTGTGATTTTCTTCCCCCATCTCTGTGCTTTTCAGTTGTTTGCTCTACAGGACTGGCTCTTTTTCAGTCACTAGAAATGATCTAAACCGTTCAAAGAGGGGGAGATACTAGGGACTTGGGGATAAGATTCTTACAAGTAACTTTCAAGGAAAATATTACAGCTTTAACAGCTACAAAGGGCAGACTTCCACTGTATCTAGGAGAGCGCCTTGGGATGTTGCCAGGAGCAAGTTGCTGATAATGGCTGAAAATATATCTATTAATGGAATGTTAAGCTCCTTGACAGAGTTTTTGGGTTTTCAAAGTGACAGTTTTCCATTAAAATTTGCGTCATAAGAATTTGAGGTGGGGCAAAATTGGAACCATTTGTTGACTGAATCTGGCAACTGGTTGAAAAGGAGCATGGGACTGAAGAGTCCATGCTTACAGATTACAGCATTAAAATCCAACTAACTGTCATCTAATCCAATTTCAGCAGGACAAAATGCTTGGCCATGAGGATCTCCTTACAGACTCAGGATCAAAGTTTGCAAAACCAGAGCTCCAGCTCCTCATCCCTATATCTCTCAGGGAAAAAAAATTACAGAACACAGTACTTTGAAATAACTAAAATTCTTGGCAAAATCTAGTTTACATCAAAAGGGACAGAAATTAGACCAAAGAAAATCTTTGCTTTGCTTCTCAGATTATGGGAATTTGCCCTCTATCCCACAACCTCTTTCGTCCATTGGGCCTACTGCCTTGACTGCCAAATCATCTGCACAGAGAAGAGAGAAAGGGAGATGATTGTAGACTAAGGAGAATTACTAAAATAAAAAGAAAAAAAAAAAGTTTGGCAAAGCTCCAGTTGATTTCAGTGGGTGTGTTCATCCTCTGTTTCTGCTACTCTCTGAAGATCAGAGCAGGTCTGTGTGCAGACCTAAGGATCTTGGGAGGTGTCATGAAGGGTACATGAGCTAATTGTGCAAATAGCAGCTCCAGGAGTTTTCCTGACCACAGCCTTTACTCATTCCCATCAAATAGCTTCTTTAGTCCCAAACCTGTGAAAGGCTACACCCAAGGTTAACTTCAGGTGTGTGTATAGTCCCATATCCATGCGGTTGCTAGGCATGTAGATATTGGTGTAGCTGGGGCCTTGGGCAGTTTTGGTGTTATGAATGGTACTTGCTGCAAGTGTCTGTCTAGCAGAAGACTCTTCTGGTTCACATTTTAGAGCAAAGATTTCAAATCACAGGCAAACTAGATAGCAAAATTCATACTTCAGAGATCTAGGTGGATGAGAGGCTGATCTCCATAACTCATCCTTGGTTAGGTTTATGTATTATAGCTTATTAAATACTCACACATTAAATGTGACTTCATCTTTAACAGCCTCTAAAATACTATGATCGTAAATGACAGCAGCTTCTATTTCTAACATCAGAAAGCAGCATGCTACAGCTGTCCTAAATGAAGCCTAGGTGTTATTGTAGAAGTGTTATGCATTAAAACTCAAATTTATGAAAATTAAAACCCTCAGGCTTATCTGACAGTTAGTATAACTAAAATATGTGCATAAAATCAAATATTTATGTGCTTTCCTTAATCAGTATCTGCATGAATTGGTTTTGCTGAATAAGCATAGAAGGACCATAGGTCTCCAAAATAATTAATTTCAACTATTTCCAGTAAATATTTTCATCTTACCTTGTGTATCTCTGTCAGCTGTGATGGGCTGAAGCCAGATTCTTGCAGGGAGGAAAAATAAATGCACAATACTATTGGAAATTGATCTTTCCTATGTTGCCTTTCTGCTTGCAGAAACAAAAACTACCAAACAAGTATTTTGTCATTTTTATGTACAAAACCATGAACAGCATGTTATTATATCATATTTTACATTTTTATACAAATTAGCAATTGAAAAGTTACACCTCAGCAGTCATTTATATCACATGACTGGACTATCAATCATAATAATAATAAACCAGGAGATTTTTAAGCTAGCACACTTCTGAGTATTCAACCAAAATGGAGAAAAATGGGGAAAA
>VYZT01022541.1:0-10634 GCA_013400735.1 Pomatostomus ruficeps
CTACTACTAAAACCACAACAGTTCCTCATCCAGAATAATCAGTCCAGCACAGTAACAAAACTTCCATTTCTGTTGCAGATACTAATGAAAGTCTGATAAATATTTGGGGGGTTTTTTAAAATGTACATAGCACATTTCAACTAGTATTTTGCCCTAAGAAAAAAAAGTTTGTGAATCTTAAGTAAATTTCTGTTTCTACTAAAAACCATCATGACCTAAAATATTTTTTGTTAACCAAGCAGTATATCATCTGCCTCTCTATATTCAACATTAAGAGTCAGAATTCTTAAATGAATTGTATGGTTGAATTATATGAATGTGTGTATTTGTGTCAGATCTTCAGTGTTTACAGAAAGGAAATTTTAAAAATATAGGCTAGTATTAATTATATTCTCCAATGATTACACCATCTTGTTATATGCATAATGAAAATAGTTGTTTAAACCATTAATGGTGTTTAGTATTAAATAATTGTCACATGCTTTTTTGTTTAAATCAAGTTTAGTGTCAGTAACTTCATTCTGACTTGAAATGATGGAAATGAAAAGTAAAGATTACTTGAGTGTTGCTTTGACTTTGCAGTGTTCAGTGTTTTCTTCTTGTGATATTTTTAGACTTTTTCTATCACAGCTATAGTTTGTTTTCTCTTAGCAATTATCTATGTTTTCTTAAATTGTATTTGTGTTTATGAATTTTAGTATACTGAGTAGAAAAATATGATTAACAAATACTTTGACCAAGTAGATTATAGGTTATATTTCACACATCACAATCCACAGTGATGTGTGAAAACATATAAATAAAAGTCGGAGGGCTCTGCCCTCTCTCTTCCTGCTCTCTCTCCTGCTGCCTCTGTGTGTTCTTTGTGTGGCTCTCCTTCAGGCCCTCGGCCTAGCAGGCCTGCCTGGGGAGTGCCCTACTTGAGCACTTGTCGATCAAGCAAAGTTACTGTTACAATGCTTCTTTTTAGAAGTTCATAATGATATGCTGTAACTTAATAGATATTCACTAAAATAAATTTGGGGGTCTGTTTCTTTGCAGAAATTTCCATCTGAAGGACTCGCAAATGTTGTTCGAAATGTGTTTGACTTTGACTCCTACAACAATGAAATGCGTGAAATTTTATACAACACTTTGCACAAATACGGGATACCTATTGGAGCAAAACCGACGAATGTACAGCTGGCCAAGGAGTAAGAATAACATAAGATATATATTAAGAAGACATGTTTCTCATGATCACTTTTTGTAGTGTGTTTTGCTGCTAATTGATCTAAAAACAACCTGGAATTCTTGGAAGTCAGTGCTCCACTGGTTCAAATTTATAATCTTCCAAATAAGTTACAACAATATAAATTACTTCCTGATTGAGTATTTGCTTATTATTAATATTTAATCTTTAATGTCCATGTACATATTAATAGCTTGTAAGGTAAACAGGTGTATCTTAATAAAGGGAAATACTTGTTTCTTCTCCTGTGTTTTTAATTGAATTGCAATACAATTCTGTCCTGTTATTTATCACCTAAGTCTACAGAGAAAAAAAGTTGTCTTCAGTAGTAGGTGGGTTTTATCTTTGATGCTCACAGAGAGCTCTACAAAAATATATCTCCTGAATGGGGCAATACACATAAGCTCCAGGAATCATTTTTGTATGTGTCTGTAAATCACTGTTATTCTTCAATTATATTACCAGTTGACATATTACACCATATACTTCTTTTCCAGAGGTCAGAATCAGAACAGCTACATTATGTAGTAATGCCCTCCCATCTTCAAGCCACCCCCCACTCCCTGAAGGGGCCTTACCAGAAAACTGGAGAGGGACTTTTTACAAGGGCCTTCAATGACAGGACAAGGGGGAATGGCTTTAAACTGAAAGAGAGTATGTTGAGATCAGATATTAGGAAGAAAAACTTTACTGTGAGGGTGGTGGGACACTGGAACAGATTTCTGGATGCACCCTCCTTGCAAGTATTCAAGGCCATGTTGGTCAGGGCTTTGAGCAGCCTGGTCTAGTGGAAGGTGTCCCTGCCCATGGCAGGGGGTTGAAACCAGATGATCTTTAAGGTCCCTTACAACCCAAACTGTTCTGTGATTCTGTGAAACAAATACATTCTTCTAAAATTCACAGAAAACAGGCTTAAGTAGTTCATATTAAAAAGCAGTTAGAAAACTTACTCTGTCTTGGGCTCTAATACATAATTTATTTATGAAGAAACAAATATTTCCCTTTCATGGAGAAAGCTTTATGAATATATGGAAAATTGAGTTTGCCACATGACGTACATACTTTATATTTGCTAAAGAGGGACTGATTTTTATGGCATGATGCATTGGTAGTGATTCTGGTGCAGGTGACTGAGCACTGGAACAAATTGCCTAGAGAGGTTGTGGAGTGTGCCTCACTGGAGATATTGAAGAACCTTTGGATGCAACCCTGTGCAATGTGCTCTAGGATGACCCTGCGTGAGCAGGGAGGTGGGAGCAGATGACCACTGTAGTCACTTCCAGCCTTACCCATTCTGTGGTATTAAGTGTCCATGTGTAGGTTTCTCCTGTTGCAGCACCACTGTTATCATATCTAACATCCTACATGTAATTATTAAAAAAGATTGGCAGTGTAGTGCCTGTGGTGTACCTTTTAGTTTTGATGACAGCACTATTGCATGCCTGGGGAACCAGTACTTGAGCAACTACATTGTGTGTCAAATTGACAGAATACACTTGAAACTCTCACCATAGTTTCTTTGCTGAATGTCACTTGGTAATTTCTATTTTAAAGAAATACAATGTTTGTCATAGCTTTTGAGAAATTTGCCCTTTGTATAATTTTAGAAGTATTAGATGTGGGAGAGGACTCCTTAGTAATAAGACAATCAGAGGTTTAGGAACCATAAGAGGAAGATTGCTGTAATTGGGGACTGCTCAATCTCGAAGTGAGAAGATAGAAGAAAGATGTAATTATATTGAATTAAAGATAATCACCTGATCATTTTGAATTCCTCACTGAGGTTTTATAGGACAGGTTACACCAAGGATGACAGACTTACAAGATCCCCACAAGATGCTCATCAAAAACTTCACTAGACAGGCAGCTGTGAGCACATACTTTGTACGCTGAAGGCCCAGGGGAGGAGAAACTACAGGAGCAGTTCACACACAGCTGATAAAAGCAACTCTTTCTTAGATCTCACCGTGCTAGGCTGAGCACCTGGCTCTGATGATCTTGCTGTCTTGGTCTCAATCCCTCCCTTGCATCCACTACAGATGACATTTCAGCTTCTTACTCCTCCTTTGCAAGACAGCCTTGGTTTTGGTCATGAGATTTACTCCTATGGAGCTTGTAAGCCACAGGTCAATCACCTTGAATTACAGCCACATCTTTCAGGTTTAGGCAAAGTTGATTCTACCTTGAGGTTAAAGAATATTGAGATAATTTCCCAAAATCTGTTCCAGCCCATATTGCAAGCTCCCATGTTGGACAGGCACATTGAGGTAATTTGGTATATGGTTTTTGGACTACTGTAGAAAAGGTAGTAAAGTAATGACCTCTCTGTTGTACCCCATCAATCTGAGAATAGGATAATGGTGTTCATTTAGTCCAGCCCACTTCCTTCAGAAAGGATGCAGGTTACTCTAAAACCTTATCTCATTTTTTTTATGATTCATGCCTGAAAACTTTCAGAGATGGAATTCTATAACCTCTCAAAGCAAGTCGGTCTTGTCTCTAAATAGCCTCAGCAATAGAAGATCACCTCTCAATTTTCTGTGGTTTTAAGGCCTCTGTTCGGTTTTATTTTTCTTTTATGCTCCTTGTCTTCACTTGATTTTTGTCCATCGTTAAGTATTGGGTGTGAAACTGGTCAAGTTCATTTTTGCTGGTGCCAAGTAGAGTAGTAGGAGAGTACAGAATAGAAATTTATTGACTTTTAAAAAGCCCAGCATGTTTGCATTTTGTGCAATATTTAACTCATCTCTGGTTTTCTAAACATAAATCTCTACATCCTTTTCGCAAAACCCTCCATAGCCCCTGCCCCATCTTTGCTTTCTGTGATCAATTTTCTTCACACTTACTTATTTCTTACTGTATTGGATTTTTTCAGATTGGTTTTGTGACATGTCAAGATCACTTTCTGTTTTAAACTTGTTTTCCTACCTGCTTCTAGGCTGTCACAAGCTGGCAATCTGAAGTTGTGATTTCTATGTCGTTCTAGTGAAAACAGCATATCCCTACAGATGACTTCTATGCCCCAGTCTTTTTTTGGGTAGATTTTAAAGACTTACTAGCTGTCATAATAAATTGCTCAGCAGTTCTATTAAGTAACTTGAAAACTGGGATAATAGTTCAAACCGATTCTGCCTGAGGATGTTAGTCATGCCAACAGCAAAATCATTGTATAGTAATACAAATCCTGTACAATTGAACTTTGCTATACAGAAGCATTTCCAGGAGATTTTGGACAAGAAAATCATTATAGTGAAATGCTGACTCCTTTATACAGGTATTCTATGGTATATCTTGGGTCAAACAATTTGTGAATTCTAATTTTAATAAGCTTTGGAGAGGTCTTCCACCTATTACTTCATTGAAAAGAAAACTTGTATAAGTCAGAATTATTTAAATTGCTGCTGCAACATAACTGCTGTAAATATAGGAAAAAAACCATGAGACACACAAGCAACATACTACAATACAGGGTCTCAATAGAAGAAGTACTTAGGGATGTATCCAGCTGAAATTGCTGAAATCTAGGGGAAATTGAACAGATGCTAGCAGTGACCTTTACAGGAATTTTAGATTAGACTCTGGAATTAATATACCTAATCTTGGAAGGGAAGATTAGATGGTAATGACCATTTGCAAAATAATTCTGGCAGTAGTTGTTTTTTCAAGAGAGAAATTAATTTGTTGAATTTATTTATCAGCAAAATTAGTATCATATATTAGACTTGTAAAGGAATGATTTACTTGGTCTTTTTGCTTTCTTCAGTTGTCATTTTTTTCCAGGTAGGATAACCATTCTTCAAGGCATTGACATGTTCAGTATTGTCCGGTGTTAAAATACTGTCTGTCTCTCCTGGTACCACCTGTCCACTAGTTTATAATTTTTATCAGTATTGTATGTAAAACAGATTGGTTGTCTATGATGGTTTGCCTAGACATAGTAGATAAAATGAATTATTCGTGGCACTAAGTCATTATCTTTCTTTATGTACAATTACATTTTGTTTTTCCTATTGACATCTGTTATGTCATATTTGTCTGAATTCATGTTAATCTGCCATTTTGATGCACAGTTCAGACCATCTGCGATTTCTAGGTAAAACAACATTTAACCCTAATTCTGACATTTATCCTTGATGAAATTGCCATTCCATATTTTTCCTCCTGTCACTATTCACTTCCAGGTGCTTGCTATAACTTCAATATTTGTTTTATATGAACTGGGTTTTTTATATGTAATGTAAATATGAAAATTTTAACAGCTTTGTTTTTCTCTTGAGACTATTCTTTTGTGTTGTTTTTGTTTTTCCCCCCAGGTAATCTGTAGTTAATTATTGGATGTGCCTCATATCATACATATCTCTTGTCAACCCTGTGTGTTGCAGGGCCAGCTGAGGAAGGGAGGTCTGCACTTGACTGTCAGGGAATAGGAGTTTTAACATACAACTGTTCTGAATGTCTACTGCTTATGCTTCAAATCAAAATATGCTTGGATAAATTATGGAGTACTGGTTGGCGAGGAGTTTTCCTGATTTCAAACTGTACCTTACTTAAGTCCAAAAAGGTTACGTGGGATGGAATTCTTTTCAGCTAGATGGAGCACAGGCTGTTACTGGAAGCCTTGAGTAATACATTCTGTGCCAGCACGGAGCTGATTTACAAGATCATGTATTACAGCAGCTTTGTTGTCTGTCATTGTTCATGTCCGCAGCGGTACTAATGCGATGTCTGGCAGTGCAGAATTAACTTCCAGTGGAACTTCAGTTTTACAAGATTCATAGCCGTCTTCCAGTATGTTCTCCGAAAGCTAAATAAATAATTTTATAAAGCAGGTTATGTTGACTTTTTGAACACAGTTGTTTGGTGATTTAGGGGTTTTTTCGTTTGATCATTTTTTAAAATGTCCTAAAATGAATTTATTTTCTTAAATGGAAAACATAAAAGTGTAAATGTATTGTGTTCTATAGGTGTCACTTTGGAAAGTTTTCTAGCAGCACAAGAGAATTACCTTTTGACAGATCATTTCCCCCTTGATGGCTGCCCGTGAAGAAATTCAGGCTAAATAGTAATTTTTTGTAGAATTGCCCCATCAACTGTAGGTCTTGTGCAATCACTTTTCTGAACAAAATGCCTGCTTATATATACATTTTATGGACAGCAGTATTCCTGTAGAAAACCAGGATCTAAAATTAAGGGTGAATAAACATAAAAACAGTTTTGAATTTTCCTTAAGCACAAGGCTTTGACAGATCCGTAATCGAAGAACTGATCATGAATAATTCCTCAGAACTTGCTCTTCAATCTTGGATTTCTTACAAGACTAATGCAGTCTACCTATAGTTTTTCTGTTCTAGAAACCCCTTCCAGCTTTTGAGGAAGCAAAAATCATGGATTGCTCTGTACTCCCCAGATGGAGAGACCAGTGGAGTTTTAGTACCATTCTTACCCAGCCACTGCACTTTTTATACCTATCAGATCTCTTTGCCTTGCAGATTTTTGCCAGTGTTGACATTTCCTGTCTGCCTTTTATGTAAATGCTATTTGGTTAATTAATTTGAAATACAACAGTGTGGCAGGAGCATCTAGTGAAGTTTTTACTAGTCCTGTCAGTTCAATTTATTTTTAAAATTTGCATGCTGTAAGTCTCTTAGGCTTTCTTAGGCTGGATTTATGTGAGGGAGCTGTGAGAAAGAGAAAAAAAAAAAAACAACCCAAACAAAACCAACCAACCAATCAAACAAAAACTCCCACCAAACAAACAAACAAAATTGTCAGGCCCTGGACAAATGAGATCCCTATTACTCTTGACAAAGAGCTTTGTATTATGAACTCTGCTTTCTGTTTTATTCTGAAATTCTGATCTACATTTCCCTCCTCTTTGCTGTTTATGAAGACTTACTCTGCTGCCTCAGGCAAACTAAATCATTCAGAAATAGGGAAGAGAACAAAACCTCAAAAATCTAGGAGAAAGGAGAAATCAGTTTTCCTGAGGGAAGAGAGGAAAGATTAGCAAAGAAAATCTCCAGAAAGCTGAAACAGAGTGGAAATGTTTACTTGGGAATGCAATCTATAATTCTGTTGCTATAAAAAGCGGGGTATTTGGTTAGAGCTGGTTTTATTAACATATGTTTCATTTTAAATTTTAATAGCTATTCGTGATCATTAGTAAAGTTGTTGATTTCTAGGATGTTGTCCATGGGAGTAATGTGTAAGGAATTAAAACCAAAGTCCAAATCCTTGTGAGAGCTGGTGTTCCACTGAGCTAATGGGAAATAACTATTGCTGATTATAGACATATCAGAGATTACGCTACTCAGAGTCATAGAGCAGAAAGAAGTCTCCAGGGGTTTTTTGCACACAAGACAGCTTGTGGCTCAAGTCATCACCAAAACTTTGCCAACAAATCATTTAGAAACCCACATGGAAGCCTGAAGTAAAATTCTAGTGACTTGACTCTTAGCCTGTTTTTCTGGTTGCATGAATAAATTTATCTAAGAATTTTGTATATGTTGAAATACTGCATCGTGAATCTTTTTTCCTAATGGTGTTGAATGATGTCATTTGCCATGTATTGTATTTGGGGTTTTTGTGTTTTTTTTAATCTGGTTTAATTTCTCTTCTTCATTTGGGAAGAATTTTGGCTATACTAGCTAGGTGTAAAGAATGGAAAAATGCAAAACTAATCACTCTGCCAACATTGATATCTATTGATAACTTTAGTCAGGCAATAAACAGGCAATGAAGACTCTCCTGGTTCTTTGATTAAGAGAGGGAATTAATGAGATGCACTCTCCTCATTACATGTCCCAATGGCACATTGCTGGCAGCTTGTCATTTATTTATCTGTGAACACCAATGATCTATAGCATCCAAACCATTTTCTGTTCGCAAAACAGTGTCTTTGGCTGTCTGACTGCCTTGGCAGATGGTCCAAACACAGAATGGTGATGGAGGCTGAGTGACTGCCTGCGATTTCTGGCTTCTGGTTGCTTGAGGTTTGGTGTCAATATACGATTAAGAAATGTTAACACATCTTTCCTGAATGAGTAGCAAAGATTAAGGGATATCTGTAGTCATTCCCTGACTTTTCCCTTAAGTTCTGAGGGGAAAAATAAAATTCCCTAAGTTTCATATATAGTCCAGCTGATTTTTAATTTGGGATCCCTTCTTATTCTGAAAATAATATAGAGAAGAAATTAAAAAACCTGTAATATCTACAAATGCCATGTTGGTTGGTAGGGAGAGGGAAAATAATGGTAACAGTAGGAATGTGTGTCATCAGATAGGACAGAAGAAACCAAGCAGATACTTTTAACAAGCAGTCTAAGAGAACTTCCTTAAAATAGACTTTGAAGATATTTATAGAAACTGGGAGAAGGAATGTCTTCTATTCTCTTGCCAGCTCCTGTAGCTGTGCAATAATACGCAGCAGCATGTAACACAGAATGCTGTTGTGTTAGGAGGTCTCTTTAGGAGCAACTGATCCCAAATAAAAGCAGCCAAAAGTTATGAGTTAGTTGGCTTGAAGGTATTCATGCCAATTAATGAAGTCCAACAGCTTTCAGTGGCTGTAAATCACTTCAGAGGAAAGAAGGAAAAATTGCACTGTCTGTATTTTGCTGTGATGCTACATTGTCACACATCAGCATTTTCTTTTTATGTATAAATGAGCTTTGCTGTGGTCCACATATTTCTTCCTTAGATAAAAGGTACCAAAATGAGGAAATTAGACCAAGGTGAGCAAATGTGGCTTTTGAAGATGTCCCTGTCCTTTTTGTGGATTGTAGTGGCCAGCAGGCAATGGGATACTCTCATGTCTGTGTTCCTTTGCCTTTGTTCATGTGAGCAGTGGTAAAATAAACAGAAATAATTCACAGAACTTTTATTGCATGGTTAACGAGACAAAGTGTTTACTGTGCTTATTCTGCTGGTCTTTTAGAAGAGTGAGCTACTGACAGGAGTTCCTTTAAGGGGTGCTGTCACACCCCTGCCTGATCCAAATAAAGCAAAACGAGATGGTTTAGGTATATTTTGCTGCATATCTCACATAATTTAGACAGGAAAGCTTTTCCTTTTTGAGGCCATAATATATGCATTTCTTCTTCTTTTATGATACAGCTTAGGTTGTCTCTCTATTAGTAGTCCAGAAGGCTGAAATTTTTGTGATTTAAAATGTAAAAAGAAATTAAATATTTTAGCAAGGAAGCTTCTTCTGCCAGAGAATCTTCAAATATATTTTGTTGGAAAAATGTGGTTGTCTAAATTATTTTTTCCATATCACTTACTGGTTAATAAATGTAAAAATTCATTTGTTCCTACATTATTTGACAGACTGCCGTTACCAGATCATAAGTTTGTGGGCTACTGGAAAGTTGATCAGCCAGGAAATGCACAACAGAAAATGCTGTGTCCATCAGAAACTCAAAAAATAGATGTAAAGGTTTGTCTTTTAAATTATTTTTTAATTCATATAATACTGTTTTTATGTATTGGGATGTGAAGAATCTAAAGTGTGATTAATTTCTTCAGGAAAAAGAGTATATACAAGGCGTGGTCCTTGTTGCTTGTTCTTGGAGTTTTTACACCAACTAGAAAAATTACCATTTTTGTTTACCTAGCCCTAACAGTGTAAGATGTGCTTGAAAATCAGTAAGCTTGGCCAGAAGTTCTTAAAAAGAAGTTTTTATAAGGAGATTGAAAATACCTTATCTGAAAGAATGTCCTAGCTGTTTTGGATGATTGGGGGATGGCCAGTTACAGGCCCCAGATTTCAATTTTTGGCTTAGATCAGAGACTGAAAAGAAAGCTGTTTGCTGTTTCTGTCTTGCTTGCAGCTGAATTCTTACGGGTCTTTGGCACTGCCAAGTTTGAATATGAATCTTTGGTACAATTTGATCTGCAGCCAAAGTTTCTAAGTCCTTTTCAGCTCTGAGTTCTTGGCTTAACTTCAGTAATTACTACTCCAGTGAGTAAGGAAAAACCTGTACTTCTGATGTGGTGTATGAGTGAGATTTAAACTTTATATAATAAGAAATTGCCATATAATTTCTTTGAAACAGAAATACTCTGGTATTTTCCTTTTATGAACTGTGTTTTATCAGTACATGACACCTCCTTCATGGTATTGTGTGATAATGGTTCCAAACCATTAAAAGACTTAAGAGGAGAGGCATGAGGTTTCTATACTCTAAAGGAAAAGGTAGTGTGGACATTGAGAGAACTTATAGAAAAAGCATTTCCTTTTCCTTTTAATTTGTTTAGTAATAAATTTAAAAAATGTTTAGTAGTTTTTAGTTGTTAATAGTATTATGGCATGAAGACTTCTGTATTTTCATAAAGAATGGGGAGTGGAATGTTTTAGGAAGCCTTCATTGTTACTGTTTGTTTTAGGGCCCTGTTTACTTAA
>VYZT01022551.1:1145-14338 GCA_013400735.1 Pomatostomus ruficeps
AATTTATACCTGAGTGAAATGCAAAGTTTAGAGGCAATTTTTCATCCGTTTTTCAGTGGCTGCATAGTAACAGCTTGAAAACAGTACAAGATAGATGCTCCAAATGGCAAACAAAACGACTAGAGCTTGGAGATGGGTGTTCTAAGATCTTTTGATTGTGTCACACTGCATAGTGAGCGGTAGACGTACTTTAAATAATAAATTAATTTCACAGGATATTATAAATCACTCACGAACACTAAAACTGACAAAAAATCTGCACATTACATCTCCAGCTTAATGAAACATTACTGTCAATGACAGCAAAACTATAACAACTGATAGGGTCAGCAGAGGAGACGGTCTCCTGCTCTCCCCCAAATCTGTATTAGGGCATTCAGCTTTCCTCTCTAGGACACCACTGATTCTTTACAGATACTTGGTACTGCTTCAGATGCATCCAACTGGGAATAGAAAGAAAGGCTGTAACACTTTGCCCCATGTGCTTTAAAAGAACATCTTTAACCCTTCCCTTCATCATGGGATCAGGAGGCAAAGCTAAGAGATGTATTTCTCTTAAACGTTATTGGTGACAAGGCACGGATGCAATATGCAGTGCTGGAAAAAACTAAGAGCCACAGCTGAGAAAGCCCATCTACAGCTATCAAACTGAAATTCAATCCTCTACAGCTTTCCTTAAAGGCATCTATTTAAAATATTCCCCACAGGTCCTAACAGGAGTTCTCAGTGAACTCTTCTGATCTCTCTGCTCCAATCATGCGAAAAGGAACAAACGCCGCACAAATGCACCCCAGCCTGTACAGGCAAGCCACCCTGGCCTCTTCTAAATGCCACAGCCCAGTCAGGGAATTGTTCTTCCCAGGAGGATCTTGCAGAGTATCAATTTCTAGGCAAGGTTGTCCATTCTGGCAGTTCTCTCTCTGGCACATGGACTGACTGGAAAGCTCAGACATCTTCATTTTGCACTGGCGCTCACTGATCAGCATAATGTTCCCTTTCTCTTTTTATTTTATACACAATATTTAAAAAAAAAAAAAAAAAGGAAGATTAAGTGCTATGCAAATATTTGCAGTGGACAAAATCCCAACTGCACCAGAGATTTCCTTGTCCAAAAATATGACAGAGATGACAAAGTGGCCATTTTTCTGTCAAATAAATTTATATCAACACTTTAAAGCCATAGGACTTTGCATGATTCACCTCACGAAGAAGGATCACTGCTGACATACAAGAGTTATACTGAACTCCCAGGCCACACTGCTAAAATACAAATTAGCAGAGTTAACACTTAGAAAGTGTAAAACTGGCTGTTCCTGAAGCTGAACAAGGGCATTTGCAGATGCCTCTCAGTGGCTGATGTCAGGGACAACAAATTTAATCTTAGGATGGGAGGGTGTGTGGGGGGGATGGTTTACCAGCCTGCCCAGCTGTAATATCCCCTAAAAGCCTTGAAGGAATGGTAATTCTGAACTGAAACAGCATCTGTTTAACTGTCATCCTTGCCTCAGGAATGGAACTTTTTGCTTGTTGTGAAGATCATGAGAAATACTACACAGAGCGTGAAGATGGGAACAGAGCAAGATTAAAAACATTAAATACAACCACCAAGACACAGCTGTCCATACTGCTAGTGAACTCAGGAAAATATAAATGCCAAAATATATTTGACATTCATGAAATAATTTGATATGGGAACTTAGAACACTGAGTCTACCGCAAACCTCCATTTAAAAATATTTTTCATTATTATTACTATACACGACAGATTATTACAGATTATTCAGCAAGAAGCAGTTAAATTTCAGTGCTAGGCAGTAAAGCCAAATCTAACTAGAAGTGGTGAAATCTTCTCTTTTCTTACTGAGAAGAATGGGCCAATTAATTCAGCTGCCTTGACCAGAACCGCTTATGGCAGTCCCTCACACTGAGACCCTGGGCTTTACCTTCAATGCACAGCTGAGCATCCCTGCGTTTGGAGCAGGAGCTGCCGGCCCTGCTGGAAGGGGAAGACTACACTGGTCATTCACCTCAAACGGAATTGAAGACCTTGCATGATTTGATTATTTATTGAAGTGATGTTGTAAGGTTTAACTAAGATTTTTAAAACAGCTTGAGAATATAAAATGCAATATAGGTGCTGTTGTTGCCACTTGTCAGTTGTTCTCTGCCTCAGGATGTTTCAGAAAAAACTGGAGTCTTGCTGTGTTTGGGAGGAACAGCAAAAGCTACGGATTCCCTCCTGTTTAATTTGTACCTTAGGAAATAAGGAAAAGAAGAAATGTTTGGCAGAAATCTGCAGGATATGTGCAGACGGAGTTAAAATACTTCCATACAAACTCCACAGCTTCATAAAGTGAACTAACTGAACTGCCTAAAAAATAAGTGCTTCAAACTATCAGTAAGCACCGAAATTTCTCAGTTTACAACAGGATCAGCTCCGCCTGCAAAGATCTCTGTAGAACAGATATAGACCAGAGACACTAATCCTTTACACTCCTGTGCCAGACTTGTAATTGCAATCATATATATTAACATTCCTTGGACCACATATCCCATAGTGTATGCAGTAAAAATCCGAATATTAAAAATAATCTCAGGATGATGCCATGGTGCTTAAGCCAATATTTTTCTGTTTTGAAACACAAGAAAATATAACACTGCTCATGGCATTTGTATGAAAATTAATGAAAGAGAAAAGTGGATTTATAAGCCTTGAAATGTATTATTCTTTTCTTTGCCTTCTGTTGGAGATTAATTACTTCAAATTTTGCCATCAATCATTTTCTGATTTCCAACTCTGTTACATTCAGTTTTAAAGAAAGGATAAACATTTCAGGAAGGTCAGTGGTCTTCTGCTCTCAGTATCATTCAGGTACAAATAAAATAAGGAAACCTCCTTCTTCAACCAACGGCCACACACTAAATGGAATTTTTTGTTACTAACTATTTCCCTATGTCCCATAACACATCAAAAAAAAAAAAATAGGAAATTGTTGCTACTGGCATTTTTAAATTATGGATAAACTTCATGTAATACAATAATCTTCTAGAATCTATATAGAAAAATAATACCAGCCAATCAAATTATGGCCATTTTGTTGGAACAGCCATTTATTCCCAGAAAACTAAATATTCTGCGACAAATCCGTTGTCTTCAGAGGAAATCAGTTCTATTAAAGCTGGTTAGGAACATCTGCATGTTAAAAGAGAGGCAGCAAAATAGCTTTTGTTAAAAAATTAGCTTTGAACACTAAAATTTTGAGCAACAATTTGGATTCTGTGGATAAACTAGGCAAAGTTATCTGTGGGAATACCGCTATAGCCCAATTCTCCCTTCGCCTTGTTAGTGCATTTTTGTCACTCTGATTTGCTCTGTCAAAAATGCAATTGAAAAAAGAACAAATACAACTCATCTTTTTAGTCAAGTGCAGGTGTTTTAGGTGGAAAGGGCTGTCAGCAGAGCAAAATTCGAGTAACCAGGAGGAAGGGAGCAGTCAGGTTCCCGAGTGGTTGGAAAAAAAAAAAATCACTTTGGTAATCATAGCACCTTTGGTCTATGCTGCAAACCTTGCACACAGCCATGGTTCACAAGCCAGAGAACACAACCAGCATGAAGTTCTTGCATCAGTGAAATCAGTTTGTGTCATATAAATATTACACTGATTTAAGAGAAACCCCCGAGGGAAACACAGCAAAGGAAAACAGGGAGTTGAGTTGGCAATGCACAATAATTTGAGCATTTAGATACTAATGTCTCAACAATGTGTCTGTTGCTCTATTACAACTACGAACATGGAAAAGGCAAAATGAGAAGCAGACAGGTGTGTCTATCACATCCAAAAGCCATAATATATCACGAGGGATGGAGAATCCTTCACAGGACCAGACAAGGATGTGCCTCTGGGACAGGAGCGCTCGCTGGCCCCATCCCGGTGAGGTGCAGCTCCCCTCTGCCACACAACAGAAATCTGCTGCGTTCAACAGTTCAGCACCTTGCGAGAAAAACAATTTAATTCAGCAAACTCCCAAATTCACTCAATGCAGCTGCTCTCAAACCCCTTGCCACAGCTCAATGGAAAGTGCTGACTGAGCTGTTTCATAGTAAATATTAGGTATAGCAGAACTCTCCTCCCAAATTGAGTCTTTGAGGAGCAAGAGGATTCTACAGCCTCGTAGCTCTGACACAGAATCACCCATAACTCACAGATAATAAAATACCATCGGAGGGCACAGGGGTTATTGCCATCAGCAGCTCCCTATAGAATTGTAAATCATTTGAACAAAGCTTATCCTTTTCTGAGAACTTCAGATGAAATCACTGTATACACAGGATCCCAGTGTCTTACACAATGTATGAAGACTGTACCTTTAGCTCCTTCATTTAACCTTCCTTCACAAATGAGGGAACCCGGAACAGGCTGCTCTTTCCCGAAGAAAACAAGAAAGGTACCTCAAAAGCACTGGTAATTTATCTTACAGGAAGTTTAAACCTTTGGGGTTTGCCAACCATCTGATAAGCCATGTGGATTAACTGTGAAATGCACTGTGAGCTGAAATTCAGTGGGATACAATATGGGAAAAGGCAGGGAAATTCAGTGGAATACTATTTTTGCCAGCATCTGCAGGTCGCGGCCTTTGTCCAATACAGGTTACGTTATCTCTTCCACTGTGATTAAAATATGTAAAATACTGAACTTCTTTCAGATTAAATTAATTTTCAACTCCATTGTATGTGTTTTCAGTAACATGGCAACAGGTTAAAACACTGCAACATCTGCAATCCAGTGTTTCTGTGAAGTCCCAGTGCCTCTGGAATTAAAACTTTTCCCTTATGAAAGAATATGGGAAACATAATTCAAAGGTTGCTGCTCAGAGCAGAAACATTTTGCTTAACAAAATGTACCCATCCTATTGGAAAGAAAAAAAAAGTCAAAGCAAGCAGTGTACTTACTAATCACACAACACATGTTGAAATGAGTTAATCTTACCTCTTGGTCCCAAATATTTTTTAGGAAGAGGATACTGTGAATGGGCAACATATGTTTACTCTTTGACTGTGTAAACCTCAGACACTGTAAATAAAATGTTATTTTGATTCACAGCTCTT
The DNA here is from genome assembly GCA_013400735.1 of Pomatostomus ruficeps. Lineage (NCBI taxonomy): Eukaryota > Metazoa > Chordata > Aves > Passeriformes > Timaliidae > Pomatostomus > Pomatostomus ruficeps. The sequence goes on from VYZT01022551.1 coordinate 6,253, forward strand.
TTCTGGGTCTTGGTACATTTTGCTCAGTAAAAGTTTTTTAAAAGTTTTTATCATTTCCTGAGGTCTCAGTACTTAAATGAATATTACTTGTTTTGAATTGAAATAACAATGTTTCTCTGTGATGAAAAACAGAGGTTGGAGATGAAAAAAGGCTATTAGCCACTGCTCTGGATTTGTGTCAACACCTGAAAGTCCCTCTGGTGGATTTTCAAGTGTTCGGCCCAGTTGAGTTCCATGAACTTTCTATGATTCATTTCAAACACTGGTCTAGCTCTGAACATATCACCAGTTTCTGCAACATATTAAAGTTCTGCTTTTCCTACTCGACTTTCATATCCTTATTGTTAGCACCACTAAAGTTTCTTTTCCTTTCCATGGATACCCTTCATGCACCTACGTTGTGTTGTCAATCACTGTTGTCTCTCACCTGCACGCCCTTTTCTTTCAGCTAAAGTTTACATCCCTGCCTGAAGTTGATGCAATTCAAGTGCTGCACCTTAGACCAAAATGATATTGTGTGAGGGGCCGCAACAGTACTTAGGATAAACCAGCTGGTTTTCCATATAATGTCTCATTATGTTGTTCTTTTCCACTGAGGATACAGCCTCTTCAAGGATTTCAAGGCTTGCTGTGTTTGTGTGCACATGTACACGTGGAGAAACGACCACAGATCTGTTTCCTGGCTCTAGGCAGAGAAGAGCTGTGGAAGCAGCCCCTCTGGGAGACATTTCTTGCTTTTCCCATAGCCACAGTTTTGAAAAACACCCCTCACCTCTCTAAGATCCTCCAACTTGCCTTGTATTACAGAGACCCCACAGAGTTTGTCTTCGCCACTTATATTTGGATTTATTACTTCTCTGGAAAGCCGTGTTCATAATTCCTGTCAGAATTACCTGAGCCTTCTTTAAACAGAGGCAGGACAATAAAAACAAGTTTTATTCTAATAAGGCAAAGAGTTATATTCTTGATTGAAAAATGAAAAACATATTTACAAAAGAGAAACACATCTAGAAAATGCAGATGACAGACCTGACATTTAGAGTACATTTGTTTTCCACTTTTTACTGAGTTTGTCAGCTGTAGGTGTGGCAGAATGTTTCAAACCTAGAATTATTTTCAGGGTTTTTTTAAAATCTATTATTTGTTCCTCTCTTCTACTTCCCTGTCTGCTAAATAAAGAGATTCTTTCTCTCCCCCAAACTTGCCCTGTCCTTTATAGCACCAGCACAATTTCACAAGAAAATGTGTGAACATTATCTTTTTCCTCTTAAATTCAAAGTTTTTGGGTAAATGACCTACTAGTAGTTAGCAAAATGAGTTCACAATCTTGGGTCATCTGTAGCAGAGATATCAACAAAGAATTTCGGGAGTGTGGCTGCAGGTGAGCCTTCTGTGGGGGGATACTCTGCAGACCACTATCTATATGACAGATACTACCACTTTTATGGCTTTCAGTTTCTAGTCATTGCTACAAAATAAAAAAGTTCATTTTATATGCAGTGTATGGCTATCCCTAAATAAAAAAATAACATGCTTGGAAGAGGTGGCTTTGAACTGCACTCCCATTCACCAGGTGGCGCTTCTAGAAATCACAACATAGAACTGCAGCAGCCATATTTAAGAAAATATATGAGAAACAAGCCTCTAAATGTTCTAGTTCACAGCTATGTGAAGTCTTCTGCAAATTAATTATATGAATGAGGTTAGCTTGATGATGAAAATGAAGTTGTATTAGTTAGGGCTTTTCTGGCTGATACTTTTTGCTTTGCCGCACCATCACTGTTGCTTTGTGTTGATGTGTATTTTTATCACCACAATCAGGGAGTTGATTCCTTCTCTGAAAGGGAATCTGGGCTAATGTCACTTTGAGTCAGTAGCTGATACCTCAAAGAGATGCAAGGAGTCCTCAACAAAAGCTCTTTGTTCGTTTGTGGAAGGTAAAATTTAACACAGAATAAAAGCTACCGACCTGCTGGGCTCGGATGAAGTGCTGCTTGGACCAAAAATGGAATTCCCTCCATCTGTGTTTATTCTCCTTTTACATTTTCCTTTCCTGCCTATGACAGGCAGTGGCTTTGAAGGTTGGCACACTTGCACATAAAGGCAAACAGTAAGGCACTACCAACAATGGTACGGAAGTAAAGCTGAGTTCAGAGGAGAAGAGGGATCGCTACAGAAATATGATTTTATAAACTCTATTCATTCAAAAACACCATCTAACCACAGCTATGGTCAAACACGGACTGTGGAACCCATGTTGAAACAGATGAGCAGAAAGAGTCTCTCCTACACAAGAGCTGATCTGCCCAATTCTTACATGACTCTGGAATTTAAAAATGGTCCAGAAAGGGAAAAGATCACATTTTTCCTTGCTCACCCAAGCAGGTGTTTGGCCTACGCTGTCAATTCAAGAATTTTTCCAAAAAAAAATGCTGTTGCATCCACAAATACTTCCTTATAGAAACGCTGATCTATTTTTAAGATTGCTAACATATTTGTCTCAATAATATTTAGTGGCAGTTAACTCTGCAAATGGATTTGATCCTTCATGATAAAAGTTCTTTGTTCCCTGTTGACTGCTTTGAATCTGGTGCTTTTCAGTTCCACTGAGTGCCCCTTTTTATCTCAAATTATGCATGGGGTAAATTGGAACTGCCTTTCAAGAGACTGTTTGGGAAGGAAGGTGCAGGAGGAGTTATTTGGTTTTTATAAATCTTGAGAGGATTTATGCTGATCTTTTCCTTTCCAACCAGAATAATTTTTCCTTAAAGGGATTTCCTGGCCCAGACAGCTCCATGTTGTTAATCACTTACATTTGCCCTGGACTTTGGGTGAGTAAATGGATAAGGAAGGTCTTAGTTTCAGCCTGAACTAGGCTATTTCATTTGCAATGGGTTCAGTCCTATATTTTCCACACAAACAGTAACTGAAACTGTCAGTCAATAAATAAAATAAAAGAGCTCTAAGATTAACACCTGATAACGTGAAAGGCACAAGACTGCAAAGAAACTTTGCTCCTGTGCCTCTCCAAGGACCTTGCGACATACAATTAGAATAACAGAGAGTACTTTTTGAACAAGAATCTGAACATGAGGGGAATGTGATGATGTTTCAGCTCCATGTAGCTGTAGTATCTGCAAATAGAATGGAAGATTAAACAGGAAAAAAAACAACCCTATCTAACAAAGCAGTTATTTTGCTGAAGCCTTCAGGTGACATTTTAAACCACCGGTGACCATGGAGTATCCAAAGGAAATAAAAGATAAAAAACCTATAACAAGCTTGTTGTTCCATTGAAGGGTTCTGGAGATATCATCAAGCCTTGCTGGCAACAAAAAGAACTAACAAAGTGAAAGATAAGACTGATGTACCTGCGTAACAAGCCTGCTATTCCACGGAGAAATTTCGGTGACACTATAAACCAGGAAAGCTGAGTTAGGGGAGCTTGCAGTTACAACAGGATCCCACACTATGTCAGTGCAATTCTTTCACCTGACTGCATTTTTAATACAGAGTAACTGGAACAATTAAACAATTAAAAAATGCAATGGAGGGCTTATTTTGTAAGTTGCCTGTCACGTTTCTAAATTAGAAACTGAAAGTGGAGTGAACTGCAAGTGTGAAGAACAATTAACCAGCCCAGTTGAACTACCAGTTTTAGTAAAAAACTTGGCTTCTGTTCACTCTTCCATTGCCCTGGGCCTCAAAGGTTTAAGATTAAACAAGGCTACAGTAAGGCAGTTCCAAAGGAGAGGGAGAAAAAGCTGGAGTCACCCCTCTGTCTGTGAGGACTAACAAACCCTGCCTCAAACTATCAAACGAAACTGGGACCCAAGCAGTATCCGACATGGATGCCAACAGCAGGGAGGGGAGGGAAACGCCAACAGCCAGAATGCAGAACAGCAAACTTCCTTCAGGAATGAGAAGCAGAGGAGAAAGAATAAAGCAAATTTTCTTCCCATGAAGAGGCAGGTTACTGCTGCTGATGGCCAAACATGGAAGTGCCGAGCAGCAGTGACTGAAAGCAGTGATCAAACTGCTCAGTTTTTACAATTCTAAAGGTTTTTGTATTATAGCCACTCAGGCATCAATCACGACGTTATTAAACCATGAAAGAGATGTCAGATCAATGGCTGTATCGGAAACATTTTGAATGACAGGCTGATGATGGAACAATTCCAGCCTCCATACATTATTAAACACATACTAATGCTGCTCTTTCAGTGCAGACTCACACACTCTGTTCTCCCTCTACAGCACCTTTTTTAATAGCAGACCTAATTGTAGGTGAATATTACATAGGAAAAACAAGACTTACTATAATAAATAATAATAAACTAGTAAAGAAAAAAAGTCAAGCTTTAAACCCCTTGTCTGTCTTGCCATTATGCCTTCTGGCATTAAAATTTCATTTTAATACAATTGTAGGAGCTGAGACTGGGTTGTCAGCCTTAATCAGAATATTCAGATCTATTGCTTTCTTGCTGTAATCTTGACATAATTTAAGCTTAGGTTTTCTTTATGTATTTGCCCACAGCTAGTACACCCATGTAAATGCTTTTTGCTCTTTTTGAGTGAAGAGGTATGTATGAAAAATAGATATAAATATGGCAGAAATCACCCCTCTGGCAGATTGTCTGCTTAAATCCAGATTTCAAGCAGACTGGGAAAGTGATCAGAGCAGCACACGCGCCTCTCAATTCATCAGCAACAAAAACTCTATTTTCACCGGCAGAAATCAATTTGATTTTCATAAAGGCAAAAAAGAATTATGTTCTTGGTGGATGAAGCGCAAAGCACAGTAACTGGGACATGCAAATGCTGTACCAGTTTCTCTCGGAGCACAGGAACCTAGGGTCGAGTTGCCATAAATTGCACGCCTTTGCCTCCTCTCTCCCTCCAGTGCCCTACGCTACCCTTTGGCATTGGAATCAAGCAAAGATGGATTTGCAGCTTTTCACTGGGCCTGGCATCTTGATAGCCTTAGTGCATCCTCCTGATTAGACAGTGCTTGGTATAGCAGATATGTCTAATTTTATGCAGAAAATTCAATAATAGATAAGAAATAAGAATGTTAAAAAGATAATAACATGACATTAAATATGCGTTCTTTTGGAGTTTGGATAGAAAAAAAACTTCTTGTCCCGATTCATGGCACATGGTTTCCTAAACAAAATCATTTGTGTTTTTGGGGGAAGGCTTTACTTAGCACAAGGGGAATGCAGCTGACTACGAGGGAGCCTATAGGAAAACTACTTTGTTTTGACTGCTGAATTGGATGCTCCCAGCTGGAAGTGAACAGCCCTGCCAGCATTAAGCCCGCCCTGGGCTGGTGACCAAATAATCAAGTGGATGGAGGCAGCTGTCCCCTGGATTCCCAAGGATTTTAATTTAATGTGTGCTTCACGGCTGCGAGATCAAAACTCAAACCCAGTTTTTGGAGTCAGGGCAGGAAATGGCAGAGGCTGCTGTTACTCAAGGCACTCGCCTCACCAAAGAGCTAGAGTGCTCCTCTCTGAAGGGAGATGGAGTGGCTCCAGCCTGGACAGGGTACTTTAATCTTTTAAGGAGCATCAAAAGGCAGAGTAATTCCCACAAGATATGAAGCTGCACAGGCCCTTGTGCTATTTCTCTAGCCCACTCACTAGAGAATAGATTTTCTGTTGAAGCAATGTTTTAGAAACCCAGTGTTCATCCTGAATCAGGCAAGAGTGGAAGTGGTTTTGAAGTCAACTCTCACTTAAGTGACCACAGGGGTCTGTTTTGGCTGAAAAATATCTTATGTTACTTAGCAAAATGCTTTGTCTAAGGAAGTGAACATATGAAAGCCTTCCTATAAACACTGTTTTGCATACTGCAAGCTTTTAAATTAAATTGGGATGGAGTTACTGCCAACAGTGAGTACACGTATTTGTGACTTTTTGTCTTGTTTGCATAAAAAAATCTGGCTGGTTTCTTGAAAGGTAGCTGGTGGCTCTTTATGGCACTCTGTTGCACAGTTTTAAGGACAAAATTGAGAAATATATTCATAACAGAAATGTATCATTTATATCTTTCATCTCCCATAAAACCCAGTCCTGCTGAGACACTCGGAGTAGCATGGCTTGGACTTGGCACAATTCTTCATGCTTTATGCTCTCAATGCTCCTCTCTCTGGACCAAAACTCAGAATTCCAAATAAATGAAGTAAAAATGTCTCCAAAGAAATTCACATCTCTAAATAGGTTGTGTTCCCCATGTTTGTTTGTTTTTTTTTCTGTAACAGAATACATGCCAAGAATGAATTTCAGGTCTGGATGGATACATCCAATAAAACTGCTGCTGGCAGCCCAAATCCTGCTTTCTGATAGGAGGAATTCCCAACAGGTGGAATTCCTGATGACATCCATGACTATCCTGCTTGCACGAGTACTTTAACTGAATATGGTGTTGATGCTGTTTCAACCAAAGAGAAATCCTGTATGTGATAAAATAGGGTGTCATTTGAGACGTTTGAAAAGCCTGTGGATATTGTAGCACTCATCAATCATTTACTCTCTCTTGCTGTTTAAGTTTTCTGCAGTTGAGTTGGGAGTTTTACAGAGAGTAAACATAAGCCTGCATGGTATACCTCTGAATGTATTTCAAGAAATTATCACAAGGACTGCTGTGACCTTGAAAGATAAAACTGTGCAAAGAGCTAGGGAAAGAAAGGAAAGATTTTCTTTTGGTTGCAGTAACATGAGTTCAGGATATCATTGTCACCCACGAGATGACCCACAGCCTCTCAGAGTCCTTCGCCTGACTCCCCAGGTGCATTTGTTACTGTAAGCACTGTAACAGCGGTCTCCAGTAAGAGCAGAACATTAACTGGGAACTCTCTAGTTTGCATTAAGATTGCGAGACAATAAGCGCAGGAGACAATGTCTGTTAAGAGTTATGGAATTGAAAATGACAGCCAGGGGAAAAAAAATTCATAGGAGCTGCCCAAGAGCACAACCAGAATTCATTTTCCATTTCCTTGCCTTAACTTTTAAACACATTTTTGAATCAGAATAATTACACATGCAGAAATTCTCACTAGTCCAAGTATTTCCTTCAATTTCATGACTGGAAACATGCTGAGACTAAGTTAGCGATATAATTCCTACTTCTTTTGATTGTTGAATGCAACATTTAAAATATCAGGAATAAACAATAAATCATCATATTTAAGTTTTGGTAGAAAAAAATACAGAAATCTTAGATCTTAACAGAGTTTTGTTAAAGAAATGGGAAGAGACAGTGGGGTTGGAATTAAATTCAACAGATAAGAAAAATGAGGTGAAGAGAAGAGGATCAGGAAGACACCCAATGCAGTGAGTTAAATAACTTTGTACTGATGTAACTTTATTCAGTACCTTATTCAATTAAAAAAAAAAGTTGGAGAACTGTGCTCCTACAGATTAGTATCAAGCAGAATAGTGGTGGACAAAAGGGTAAATGCATAACAGAGCTTGTTATGTAATTACACATTTCATGTAATTATTACATAAAGAGCATGTGTGCTAAAGATACAGAAATGTAATATGTATGCCTGTATTTTTGTAAAAATTGACATTACATGCAGTGTGCACACATTCACACATCAAATCACCATATATTGTCTGTCGTTTTTGTATTTTAGGAACTTTTCAGAGAGCTTCAATGATTTTAATTAAGAGGGGTTTTTGTCTTTCTCTGACTCTGGGGGAGTTAACTGAGTATGACCTACACCACTTAAAAAGAAAATAATTGTTGAAGTATGCATGTTTAAATATGATATACTGGAAACACAGCTGGCCTTGACCAAAAATCACATTTTTGAGCCTGGAACAAAATACATATAGCTGGCTGCTATGGTTAACAAGTGAGTAGTGGATCCTACAACAAAGCCAGGAGTCCCATTTTCCAGAGGTATGGAACTCTCTACACCGAGAAGCAAACAATTTCCCATTAAAAAACAAGTCAATAGAGCAGCAGTTCCACAATTACATGAGAACTGATACAGATAATTCCTCTTAAATATAGAGCAGGTTTTGTCGACCTACCGTTTTGCCACTCCTGCTTTGTCATTTCTGTTCTGTAA